>CM064969.1:844036-1011036 GCA_032847665.1 Solanum chilense | reverse complement strand
AGAAATTCCCCTTCTCACCATTTTTCCACGTATCATTCTTTCTTTTTTTGGTACATTGGAAAAGATAAGACCCCTTATCACTGTTAGGGAAGTGTATGAACACAAGAAACACTTCGTGCACTTTGTTTCATTTGCCAAAAATGTAGCAAGTAGATGAGACAAATCGTTTCTGCATTTCAACATAGTCCAATGGAAGACAAAATTAGAGACACCTCTCAGGATTTGATGCATGAACATACAGAGGTCTCATTAATTTGCATTTGTATGTAAGGCACTCATTCACAGAATGCACAAAAATACCATACAAAGTATAGAACAACGTTAATACTGAACCACCAAAAAGAAGAAGGAAGAAAATATGGCCATAGTATCACAACTTTTCACTCATCTAATGAAGGGACGGAACCATAAAAAGCTAATAATTTCTCAATAAACATCAGTGTTAAGTATACATGATATGGAACCTTACCCCATTTTGAGCTCCTTCAAATCCATGCGGCTGGCTGTCATCGAAAAAAAATTGTTGGTTAAAGGAAGTTACACGGGATCTCTTGTTTTGAAAGAAAGAAAAAGAAATTCTAAAAGGTAAGACATGTACCAGCATTTTTCTTTTGCTGCTCCTTTTTCTTCTTCTGCAGCTCATACTTGTACTTACTGGCAAAAATAAAGCAAAATATCAGAGTGCGAGTGTTTTAGCAATTCAAAATGATAAGAAAACCATGACCAAGATACTCCTTGCATCTAGTCAGCATATAATTATCTAAATCGGTATGCAGAATAATAACTTGCACTGTGGCGTAATCTTCAAGAAAAAATGACAGTGCATACCAAGGATCATAACCTCTAATCCACCTAATTCAAGCAAAATGTTATGCTTTTGAATCTTGCTTGGTCTTATATGATGTTCAGAGTTCTACACAAGCACAGATTCGTAGTTTAACACATAAACTAATCAAAAGTCAAGCTCAAATAGATTGGTCTCTGTTATCTGTTTGATATACCAGTTTGTACCAAGGACAAGTGTGCTACAACGTTATTAAGCTTAGTTTGAACTTTGGTTCTACAAAGGCATTATGATCAATCATATCAAACAGGAATAATGCACAAGCAATTTAAAGCCTAAACAAATGAAAAAAGAAAATGAAAGAATGATGATCAATAGAAACTCTCCCTTCCCTTCCTTTTCTTATTGAGCCGTCTTGAATATTCTCTACTTCCCTAAAAGTAAAAGTTTTGAGAGAAATATACAACTCAAAAGATTACATGATATTCACTCTTTCAATTCTACTTCTCTATTCTATTTCCAATAACACAAATATCACTATACAACCGTAAGAAATAGTTAACACTCTTAATCTTTTACTAGTAAAACTTTCAAGTAAAACTAGGGCTAATGAAATGGAACAAAGAGCACAATAACTATTCCTATTTGTATATCTGTTCCACAATTACTTCTATTAGATGTGTCAAGCTGCAAATTACGACCTTAATCACTCATAAAGCTAATACTCCAATTCCCATGTAGGCGATGAGATCATTCCAGGAATCAAGAAGTACATATCATAATCGAAATTCAGAGAAAAAACACTTCTAATTGATATATCTTACTTGTAATCCATAATTTTGACAACCGGCGGGTCTGCTTCTGGCGATAGAATCACCTACAGATATCCACCAAATGAAACAATAACATAATCGAATAAATATTAACATTATCATAATTAATATTCTGGATAAGCTACTCCTCTAGATAAGCATAATACTCTTTTCAGTTTCTTTTCCCTGCATCATATTCCCTTCTAACTACACCTAATAACCTGAAGCAATAGTATTCGATTCTTCCTGCTACCGACCTATCCCCCGAGCCAGTACAGAGTACTCGGTATACACTCTTCCTTTCGAGATTGATCAATGATCATTCCAGTCAACTTTGCCTAGTTTAACACTTAATGCCAGCTATATTTTTAGCCATCTCATGAATAAAAAAAACTTCTTGACTCCACGTTATTATTTACCATTCAATGCAACATTTCTAGCACAAATGAGGCAAATTAGAAGACTACATTGTCACATTTGAGGGATATATTCGCACATAATCACAGAAGTCGAAAAAAGATTTTAAAAGTCAGTCTTACAGAAACATACCAAGTCAAGGCTTGCATCCTCAGCTCTCTGAAGAGCTTCCATTTTCGACACTATCCCCAACTACATAACAAAAACCAATCAAGGCAAAATATTATCAATAATCAATAACAACTTTGAAACCAACACAACAAGCAAATATAAAATCAGACTAACCATGTTCTGCTTATCATCAATGAGCCTAACCTTGTCTGACCTATTTTAAAACACCACAATAATAACACTAAAAAGTTAACATCTTTAGCAGAAACACCATACATTTGGAAC
Source organism: Solanum chilense (assembly GCA_032847665.1). Lineage (NCBI taxonomy): Eukaryota > Viridiplantae > Streptophyta > Magnoliopsida > Solanales > Solanaceae > Solanum > Solanum chilense. The sequence goes on along the minus strand of CM064969.1, from coordinate 1,008,627 downwards.
CACACACACATTTAGCATCACAAAAACCAGATAAAACCAAAAAAGAAACAAAAAGGGTACGAATTTAGCATAATGTTACACAAGGTGAGTGCACAGCAACTACCGAAGAACATGTAAATACCTGATAGTGGAAAGTGTGCTTCCTCTTTCGAAACACCACAAGGAAAGCTAAAAAAAATAACAACAACAACATAACCAGTGTAATCCCATGGGTCCTGAGAAGGTACTCGGACCTTACCACTAACAAGTACGGAGGTAAGGAGGCTGTTTCTGATAAAATCAACATTTTCAACAAGAAAAACAATACATTTTAAACCCAACGCACACATTTAACATCAAAATAACCAAGAAGACCAAAAACCAAACAAAAAAAAAGGATAAGAATTCAGCATAATGTTACACAAGCTGAGTGCACAACAATTACACAATAAAGGAGCAGCCTAGTGCATTTAAGCTCCCACTATAGGCGGAATCCGAGAAAGGGTCAGGTCTATTGTATAGAGTGTTACACTACATCTATGCAAGATTCTTTTTCCACAACAACTACACAGCAACATGTAAATACCTCAGTAGATGAAATATCAAGTGTTTCATCTTCCACAGAAATCCTCCTCTACCACCTCTGCCTCCATATCGGGCGGAGACATTAGCAGAATAGTATATATGGGATGAGCAAGAATGGAGCTCAAGAAAGTAAAATCGAAGCCCATTAAGGCAAGAGGGGAAGGGGTTTGGCTGTTAAGGGCTTAAAGGAAATGGGTATGAGGGATTAACATCTTCAACAAAAACCCAATACAATTTGAACCCAAACAAACACATTTTAACATCACAATAACCAAATAAAACAAAAAAGATAAGATTTTTAGCATAATGTTAACACAAGCTGAGTTCACAACAACCATACAAGACCATATAAATAAATACCTGATAGATGAAATATCAAGTGCTTCATCTTCCTCAGAACGTGGGGGCGGCCGGAATCCTCCTCTACCACCTCCGCCACCGTATCTAGCGGAGATAGTGGCTGAATGGTAGATAAGTGAGGAGCAAGAACGAAGCTGAGGATTATGAAATCGAAGCCCAAAAATGGAAGAATTAAGGTAATGGAGGAAAAGGGGTTTGTTGGTTATGGGTTTAGAGGAAATGGGTGTCAAGGTGAAGGAAGTACTGGTGGTGAGACCCGCCATGGACGATGGGGGTGGGTGGTGTTTACAGAGAAGGAGCTAACACAGAGTGTAGTGAAATCTTATCCATAGATGTTCTTTTTTTTCCTCTTTTGCTCTATTTATATGGTTGATGATTTTCTTGGCTCCTAAAACACCTTTGTTTTATGATTTTAGAGTTTTCGTGTCAAAAATATATTTAAATTATTTCGATTTTTAAATTTTATAATTGAATAATTATGGACAAATATGACAAATATCTCTATTGTATTTACTAACTCTTATTATATTTAAAAAAAATTAAATAATCTTTCGCTTTCTCTCATCCTAATAACTACATAAAATTTATAATGAAGAGGAGTATTGAAAACACTTCTGAACTCAACACACATTATTAGTATCATTTTTGGATTATTGAAGGCATCGAAATCGTTCATTTAATTGATTAATTAAACTTAAATATACTCTCGATTTGCAACATGAGTGAAATATTAGTAGTGTATTCAACACTTCTATCGATTTTTCATCAAGAGTCTCATGCGCCTACAAGAGTTTGAGACCACTTATTATGTCACGTGACAGATAAGGAGTATATCTATATTAAGTTAGTCAAAATAAAAGAATATTTTTAAGAGTGTCAATAGTTTAAAGATAAAACTAATAATTTACGTCAGACTCAATGATATTACGTAGATTCACTCAATCTTGCTATATTGCAGTTGGGCTGCAGAAGGTCCAATGAACACTCATTGGGCTCAGTAAAATCAAACCCAAGTTCCACTTAGACAATTTCTAGGCCCAAACAATTAGCCCAATAACCCATTTTAAAACCTGACAAAAAATATACATACAACTTCATATATATATATAGCTACGTGTAAGTTCATATTATTCAACAACTCATTAATTTTCTTGACACCTCACTCCGCCGTGAGCTCCGCCATACGTCACCGTCCACCGCTGCTAAAATTTAGGATAATCACCACCTACCCCACCGCCATATTATCTCATAAATATTTAAAATACTGACGTGATATATAAATTTGATAGGTATCTAAACGATTATTTAGTAAGTTGAAATATTTAACTTACCTAATAAAAATGAGTTAAGTTATCTAGACATATATTGTCAAAGTTAGAAATGCTTCGTATCAATTCATTACCCTCTTCATTTTAAGTCGTTCTTACAAAATTTTCAAAATTTCTAAATTTTATATTATGAAGTTAAATAAAAAACGTGATCGATCAGGAGCAGCTCAAGTATACTAGTAGTCTAAAGAGAAATTAAACGGAGCCTTAAACTTCAATTGTTAATAATTTTTATATAATTGATCTCTTCTAGTTTTTTCAATTGATAATATAATCATTCTTATTTTAAATTATTTTTCATGAGATATAGTACTCTAAATATGTCAAATTTCTTCTAATAATCTCTTTATTTTTTATGAAAAATTTACTTTTAGTATTCAGTATTTGTTTAAAAATAATAACTCATAAATAAGACCCCTTAAATTTAAGAATCTAAAACACATTATCATTTTTACACTGTCATATCATAAATATATTACGTGAAAAAAGTAAATTAAAAATTTGTCAAGAAAACAACCTCTTCTAGAACATGTTCTCTTAAATTTATATCAACAAATGAAATCACACAAATATACATTATTAAGATAAATCTTCACGTAAATAACTTAGATAGATTGATATACATAAATTATATATCTAATATATAAATATTTAATATATTTTTAATTTACTCAGTTGACTAGAACCATCTTCAATATTCTTCCTCAAAACTTTGTATATATATACACACATCCAAAATACAAACTTTACAACATATACACATACTAGACCATAGTCCCCACACACACAAAAAAATTAAAAAAAATGTCTACTACTAGTAGTAATAAAGAGGGAAAAGGGATAGGAATAGATTTAGGTACAACGTATAGTTGTGTTGGTGTTTGGTTAAATGATAGAGTTGAAATAATACCAAATGATCAAGGAAATAGAACAACACCTTCTTATGTTGCTTTTACTGATACTGAACGTTTGATTGGTGATGCAGCTAAAAATCAAGTTGCTATGAATCCACATAATACTGTCTTTGATGCTAAAAGATTAATTGGGAGAAGATTTACTGATCCATCTGTTCAAAGTGATATGAAATTATGGCCTTTTAAGGTATTTTTTTATTATTTTTGTGTGTGTTATTTAGCTTGTTAAAGTTAATTGTAATATTAAAGTGATTGTTTTTGTTTTTTTATTTAAAGAAAAAAGAGGTTTTGTATTGTTTTTCGAAGATAAAAAGTAAGGTCTACATATAGAGGTGGAGCTAGCTAGGAGGGATTTGTGAGTTTGGATGAATTTAACGGTTTTTCATAAATTTTTTATTTGTACTTAAAAAATTAAATAAATATATGTGTGTATTAATTTGTGAACTTTTTGATTGACGATTTACTTTAGATTGATAATTTAATGATAAAAAAGTGATCGTGAAAATACTTTTGCGACTATAACATGAAATTGATAAAAGATACAATGGTTATTATATATCTTTTGGTGTAACTTGTGTTATAAAAAAAATATTGTTTTACTAGTATTTTGTTATAGTAGTGTTGATGATATCATAATGGCATTATTTTTGTTTTTTAATGTTACTATTATTTTACTATCTTTGTTATTAAGAGTAGATACTAGTGTTTACACTATTATAATAATATTATTTTATTTTTTTAATGTTATTATATCTTTCGTTTCATTTATTTTGATTATCTTTTATTTTTGGCTAGAGGGTCTAGAGAAAATAACCTTATGATCTCGATTACTCTTATCCATCCTTTTCAAACCTCACTCGTTCCTTTTCAGACCTCACTCGTATATCACGTATGTATCTTGTAGATGATACAAAAGAGGATATTTTTATTTTTTGTTAAAGAATTTCGGATTCGATTATTTTAGATTGTTTGAGTATTGATTGTCCCTCCTCCTTAAGGAAAGAAGTCGAGAGTTTTCGTATAGGTGAAAGTTCTTTATCGCAAAACTATCAGAAAAACTGTGAATTACGTGAGAATTTTCTTAGGGATTAGAATGAAAATTTGCATGATAATAAGTTTCATGCGTTTTTTCATACTAATTCTCAGTAAAATCTTCGAGTAATTCACAGTTTTCTTGTATAGTACAATTTTGATTTGATTTGACCTCATGATATCCGCGTCTAAGCATGAAGAACGTATTGCATTGTTATGGACAGGTATATTCAGGTCCAGGTGACAAGCCTATGATTGAAGTAACTTACAAAGGTGAAAAGAAGCAATTCTCAGCTGAGGAGATTTCATCAATGGTGTTAGTCAAAATGAGAGAAACAGCAGAGTCTTTCTTAGGATTCAAAGTGAAAAACGCGGTCGTAACGGTTCCAGCTTACTTCAATGATTCACAAAGACAAGCAACTAAAGATGCTGGTGCTATTTCAGGTATGAATGTATTAAGAATAATAAATGAACCTACCGCCGCTGCTATTGCTTATGGTTTAGACAAAAAGGCTTCAAGAAAAGGTGAAAAGAATGTACTCGTTTTCGATTTGGGAGGTGGAACGTTTGATGTGTCGATTTTGACTATCGAAGAAGGGATATTTGAAGTTAAAGCAACTGCAGGGGATACACATTTAGGTGGTGAGGATTTTGATAATAGGTTAGTTAATCATTTCGTAACAGAGTTTAGAAGGAAACATAAGAAGGATTTGAGCGGGAATGCTAGAGCGTTGAGGAGATTGAGGACCGCGTGTGAGAGGGCTAAGAGAACACTATCATCTACGACTCAAACGACTATTGAAGTTGATTCGTTGTTTGAAGGGATTGATTTTTATGCTACGATTACTCGAGCTAGGTTTGAAGAATTATGTATGGATATGTTTATGAAGTGTATGGACCCTGTTGAGAAGTGTTTAAGGGATGCTAAAGTTGATAAATCTCAAATCCATGAAGTTGTTCTTGTTGGCGGATCGACTAGGATCCCGAAAGTCCAGCAACTATTACAGGACTTCTTCAATGGTAAGGAGCTTTGCAAGAGTATAAATCCAGACGAGGCAGTCGCGTATGGGGCCGCGGTTCAAGCAGCTATATTGACTGGTGAAGGTGATGAAAAAGTTCAAGATTTGCTTTTACTTGATGTTACACCATTGAGTCTTGGACTTGAAACTGCTGGTGGTGTTATGACAACTTTAATACCACGAAACACGACGATCCCAACGAAGAAAGAACAGATTTTTTCGACCTACTCGGATAGTCAACCAGGTGTACTAATCCAGGTCTATGAAGGTGAAAGAGCAAGAACAAGAGACAACAATCTTCTTGGGAAATTTGAACTCTCTGGTATCCCTCCAGCACCAAGAGGGGTTCCGCAAATCAACGTCACGTTTGATATAGACGCGAATGGGATACTAAACGTGACCGCGGAGGACAAGACAGCCGGGGTGAAGAACAAGATTACTATTACAAATGACAAAGGGAGATTGAGTAAAGATGAGATTGATAGAATGGTAAGAGATGCTGAGAGGTATAAATCTGAGGATGAAGAAGTGAAAAAGAAAGTTGAAGCCAAAAATGGACTTGAGAATTATGCATATAATATGAGGAATACAATAAAAGATGAGAAAATTGCAAGTAAATTGAGTGTTGAGGATAAAGAAAAGATTGAAACTAGTGTGCAAGAGACTATAGAGTGGCTTGACAAGAACCAATTGGCTGAGGTTGATGAACTTGAAGACAAGTTGAAGGAACTTGAAGGGATATGTAGTCCTATAATCGCGAAAATGTATCAAGGCGGTGGTGATGGTGGTGGTGGTCCGATGGACGATGATCAAATGCCCGGTGGTGGTACCACCACCGGGGCCGGTCCGGGACCTAAGATTGAAGAAGTTGATTAGATGTTGCAATAGACTCAAGTAGTTTGATGTTGTTTGTTGAAATATGTTTGATCTTGTTTTTAGGTGTGTAAAGAATGTATATATGTTTTGTGTTTGGACCTTAGAAGTTGGCTTTTAGTTTCTTGTTGTAATAATATAAATATGTTTATGCCTTTGTGTTTGTAAGTTGATTTTAGGTTCCTTGTAAAAAAAAAAAAAATATGTTGTATAAACTATAGTTTTTAAGTTGTAGCAAATTCAGTAGTGTTCTTGTGTATTGTCTCTTATTTTTAGTTTCTATGTTTGATCTTGTTTTTGTTAGTTACATAGTATGAATAAATAAATTTATTTATGTATATTTTAGGTATAATATAATATGATTCTTAACTTGACGTTAGCTGATTGATAATAATGGTATAGATATATTCATTTTGTATGGAATTTTTCATGGTGATTTTATGTCTTAAGCAATGTTTTACATGTATTATATTGTGTATAATATGTATTTATCATGTATAATATTTATTATATATGATTCTCTTTCATTTTTAAATGAGTTGAAATCAATATGAGTTTTACTATAGTAATAATATGGTTAATACCCTTGTGAATTTTTTTTTGTATTGCTAATTATCCATTTACGTGTGAGTTAATTTGAAGTACCATATTTAGTTTTTTTTTTTAAAATTTATATAGGAATTTAGAAGGTATATATAATATTAATTACTAAATAATTTAGAAAAGAAAATTGAAATCGTTATTACTTCCCTTTATTTAGAAGGATATACAAAGGTTTATATAGCTTATTTGATTTTTGATATTTTAATTAGCGTTTTTCGTTAATGAGTCACATTCTTTTTTTATAAATATCTTTATTTTGGATTCAATGATTCATTATCATGTTGTTGTATAATAACAAACTCAAAATATACGTGTAAAATATTTGTCGAAAACTTAGTTAATGTTAAAAATACAAGTCATTTAAATTTTATTTTACATTATGAGAAAAATAGACTTCTTAATTTTATTATATTGTTCTCATCGACTCATTAAAATTATTAAAAAGATTAGTTTTTATCTTTATTAGTTCATTTATATAACATACAAGTCAAGTATAAGCTTGTTGGGTGGTATCAAGGATTCTTAAAGCTGACCAACATTTGCAAGATAAGTAAATATTTAATTTTCGATTAGCACTGATTTTAACTTATTTGCATTATGTCTGTCAAACGCTCCCGTCTATAAAATGATCGTCTCAACACTTCCAAAATTTATGTGTCACGTTAGATCAGATGTCCACGAGCTTAAGTAGAGACGAGTTATGATATTTGATTATCAATTAAAATCAAATTAAAATATCTAAATATATTCTCTCGAAATAAAATTATTTACTTATTAAATTTTATTTTTTCCAAACTTTTACTTCCCAAAAATATTGTCCTTATAGTCTCATGACATAAATGTGTCAAAAAACTTTCATTGGCCCAAAAGCAAAACTTTGAACCATAGCCCAAGGGTAAAATGGTCAAAAGTGACATGTATTTCCTTATAAAAACATCAAATAAATGAATAATTCCTATGTATACAAAAGTAAAAAGAAAAAACATACCAAAATACCCTCAAACAAATCTTGAAATTCCAAACCTATCCCCAAAAAAGGGTTTCCTTTCTCCTCTTCTCTCATAAACGGCTCTCACCTCTCTTCCCTTCATTCCTTCCTAGCAGAGAGAGGAAATACTCTCTCTCTCTAAAAAAAAAATCCTCCCTTTCTCTCTCTAAAAGGTTCACCGCCCCTTTATATATACATAATTGTATCTGGGTATTTTGCTCATTGTGTTTAGATACATAGTATTTGTATCTAAAGGTTTTCTTGATTTGGGTGTTTTTATTTTTTGTTGAGAGATTTGGATTCTTTTTTTTGTTCGAATTGATCGGACGGTGGAGAAATTGAGTTAAGGTATTATGCAGGCTGATCAGACGGTGTTAAGTTTGAGACCAGGTGGTGGTAACAGAGGTGGTGGAAGCAGAGTGCTTGGCCCTCGCTTTGAACCTTCCTCGACTAATTCAGATCTCCCTTTGCTTCGTCCACATGGCGGTTCTTCATCTGTTTCATCTTTCAAGGTTGAATTTTTATACCCTTTTCTTCAGATCTGAGTATTTTTGTTCTATTTGGATGTTTGGCTTTGAATTGGGTGTTTTTAACTGTTGTTGGTTTCTGTTTTGGTTAATATTGGGTTTGTTAATCTGTTGGAGAGTCTATTGCCAATGTTAGCTGTGTGTTTTGTTCTTTTTATGGGTCTAGAAGGTGAGTATAGATTGAGTTTCTTTGGGTAAATTTTGGATTTTTGATATCTGTTGTTGGTTTGTGTGGCTTGTGTTTAAGTCTTATTGGTAATGTTAGTTGTGTCTATTAGGGGTCTGTTTATTGGAAAAATGAGTAAAGATTGAGTTTTATTGGTTAATATTTGAGTTTTTTTTTGATTTGTGGATCTTGTGTTAAGTCTTATTGGTAATGTTAGTCGTGTCTATTGTGCTGTTTGGGGTCTGTTTATTGGTTACCTATTTGATTTGTTGGTTTATGTAGCTTGTGTTAGGTCTCATTGGCAAGGCTAGTTGTTTCTTTTGTTCTTTTAGGGGTCTGTTTATTGGAAGAATGATTAAAGATTGTCTTTTTGGGTTAATGTTTGATTTTATAATCTGTTACTGGTTTGTGTAGCTTGTGTTATGCCTAATTGCTAATGTTAGTTGTGTCTCTTGTATTTATGGTTTTTTTTTTGGAAGAATGATTAAAAGTTTGAGTTTTTAGCATCCAAGGCTGTGACCTAGATGTCAATGAAGTGGGTGAGAACCATGAAGTCTCGTGTTCAAATCCCATCCGAGACAAAAAACACAGTTAATTTCTTATTTGTCCTAGACCTATAGAGCTGCCTTGTACCTGTTGGTGGGAGGTGGCGTGTATCTCGTGGAATTAGTCGGGTTGCATGCAAGCCGACCATAATGGGGTTAATTTTTGTTTAAGAAAGTGTAGTTCACCAGGTTCTTTTAAGTTGCAGAATTAGGACTTGCCGGAAGCATAGAAATATCCATACATCAGTATGTATTACTTCTGCCGTTATTTTTGCCTTTTACGTCCTAATTCTTGGCAGCTCACTTAAGGATGTGTTTCTGCTGTAAATATGGACGGAGAAAAATTGGTAGGCTTTAGGTGGGCAACCTAGGAGTATTGCGTTGCTCATAAAGATCCTGCTAACATTGATATTCCCATTAAGTGTTACTTGTTAGAAGAAGTTCTGAGAAGCTATGCTGTTCATATGAGCTCGTTATCAGTTGGTTGTACGGTTTTTTCTAATAAAACTGGCACAACTCAGAGAGAGTAGTAAACACTTCTGTAAATTGGATCTTAAAGTAGCTTATTGATGACCAACTCTCTTTATTTGGACATCACAAGTGTGCAAGTGTTCTTGATGCTTGTCACATTTACTTACTATAATGCCTTTCTTTCATTGTTGAGATTTAATTTAATTAACTCCTTTGTGATATGTGTCTTGACTATCCTTTTGTGTTTGTAGAATGGAGACTCACGTTTTGAGGGCCGTGAGCGTGTTAGGTATACTCGAGATCAGCTGCTGCAACTGAGGGAGGTAAGAGTGGTATCTTAAAGTTTTTGGCTTATGCATATGTCAACCTTAATTTCTTTCTCCTAACAGTTTTTCATTGGGTTGATTGTTTGCGTCTAGGTGGTTGCCATTTCTGATGATATCCTTCTAATCAAACAAGAAGTTGAATCTGAGTTGTTTGGTGAAGATGGCAGTCGAAGCCGTGCAGACACTAATGTGAGTATCTGTTTAGATAGTTGTACTTCCTTCCCCTTTATGATTTTTATGATGTCAGGAACCCACCTACTCACAACATGACTGCTCCTGCACAAAGGGAACAGAGAGGGAATGCTGTACTTCATAGTTACTTACACTATGAATTTCTGTTGCCACAAGTTGTCTCATTTCAGTGTATGCAGGTGCTGGTCCAATCTCAGACTCGTTATTCTGAGCCAGATTCCCGTGACTGGCGTAGCAAGTCATCACAATTTTCTGCCCCCACAGAGGACAGATCATGGGACGCTCTACGAGAAAACAGAGAATTTGGTGGCCGGCAGGAACAGCTTAATTCACAGTTTGCAAGAACTCAAATATCTCCCAACCGAGGGGTAATTCTTAATCTATTGCCTTGTGTATTATTTCCAGAACATCCAGTATCTATCTTAAGAAACCTCTGCTAGGAAAACAGTCTGGCAGTTCTGCTAAGACACCTTTTCAACACATTCTTAAGTCCCCCTTAAAATGCGAGTTGAGAAATGAAGAGAAGCTGTTAAGTTAATCATTATACAATACCTTGCCAAAATTTAGTGGTGGATCAGGAACTCCAGTAATTGGGCTGTAGTAATATAAAATTAGGTCTAAGGGGTTACAGTGATATTGTATGTTCATTCAATTATGCTGACAATTTATCAGAGGAAATGTCTATTTTTCTTCACGTAATTTATTTCCATTTTTTCTCTGTAATATGAAGCTATTTTCAGTTCTTGACCTCAGAAACCTTAATTTTTATCTGTGAATTAGGGAGGACCTGCTCCTACACTTGTCAAAGCTGAGCTACCGTGGTCGGTTCGAAGAGGCAATCTTTCTGACGTAGATCGTGTCTTGAAGACTGTGAAGGGGTAATTTTTTCTTAAATGCATAATTGTTGTTTATTACCTCTCTCTGTATCCCTTTCCATCTCTTGATTTCCCCTGTTCACTGCTTTATTGTGTTCTGTTAGATGTCTGTATATCTACCTTCACAATACAAAACTCCCATTTGATATGTTTTCACTTGAACATGAGACTACTACATGTGGCATTAGTTGAACGTATGGATTAATCTTAATCAATATTGATTACAGTATCCTCAACAAGCTGACTCCAGAGAAGTTTGATCTCCTCAAAGGTCAACTGATAGATTCAGGGATAACAAGTGCAGACATCCTAAAGGTCTGTCTTCCTTTCTCTGGCATACCTCCTTTTTAGTTGTGCTTTTCAGTGTTCACCTCACATTTTTCCTTACCTTGGTTAATGTGTTCTATCTTCGCTTTCAGGATGTTATTTCCTTGATATTTGACAAGGCTGTGCTGGAACCAACATTTTGCCCGATGTATGCCCAACTGTGTTCTGATCTCAATGAAAAGCTGCCTCCATTTCCCTCTGATGAACCTGGTGGCAAAGAGATCACATTCAAGCGCATTCTGTTGAATAACTGTCAGGAGGCATTTGAAGGTGCTCACAAACTGCGAGAAGAGGCGAGGCAAATGACAGCCCCTGATCAGGAGTCGGAACGCAAGGACAAAGAAAGGTTGATCAAATTGCGGACTCTTGGCAATATTAAGCTTATTGGTGAGCTTTTGAAGCAAAAGATGGTCCCGGAAAAGATTGTTCACCACATTGTTCAGGTTGGTAATTGTTTCCTTTTGCTCAGGTCTTTTATGCATTAAACTGTACCAATGAATGTATTTGTTCATTTGTTAACAGGAATTATTAGGACAAGATCCCAAAAGCTGTCCAGAAGAAGAGAACGTTGAAGCCATTTGTCAGTTCTTCAACACCATTGGCAAGCAGCTTGATGAGAACCAAAAATCAAGGCGCATCAACGATGCGTACTTTAACCGGTTGAAGGAACTATCAACGAACCCCCAGTTGGCTCCCCGACTGCGGTTTATGGTTCGTAATGTGCTGGACTTACGTTCCAATAGCTGGGTTCCTAGGCGGGAAGAGGTGACACCTTATTCATTCTTTCGATCTTGGATTTGTTGCCTATTCGTTCCCTAGAGTACTCTCTTATGGTTTAATATTCTTCCCTTTTTGCACAGGTGAAAGCAAAAACCATCACGGAGATTCACTCTGAAGCAGAAAAGACATTAGGTTTGCGTCCTGGTGCCACTGCAAGCATGAGAAATTCTCGTGGTCCTCCGGCTCAAGGGAGTTTGAGTCCTGGTGGTTTCCCTATCAATCGGCCAGGCACTGGTGGTATGATGCCTGGAATGCCCGGAACTAGGAAGATGCCTGGTACACCTGGGGTGGATAATGACAACTGGGAAGTTCCTAGATCCCGCTCTATGCCAAGAGGTAATGGACCACTGGTTCAGGCTGGTGGACGAAGTCAGCCACCATTGGTTGGCAAGTCTCCCACATTGAACCCAAGACTTCTGCCTCAGGGTAGTGGTGGTTACGTGAGTGGCAGGCCTAGTGCCCTCTTGCAAGGTAGTGGTGCTCCTCATGCTCGCCCTACGGGCTATGGTTTTGGCATGGACCCTGCAGCACAGGTTAGACCACCACCAACTGTTGTTTCTCCAGTTGTTGCAAAACCCCAGGCTCCTGCTGCAAGTTCGACACCTGATGTACTAAAGAGAAAAACAGCATCTCTACTTGAGGAATATTTCAGTGTTAGGCTTCTGGAAGAAGCTTTGCAATGTGTTGAGGAGCTCAAGTCCCCAGCCTATCATCCTGAGGTTGTCAAAGAAGCAATATCAATTGGTCTAGACAAAAGCCCACCACGTGTTGAACCAGTTGCACAGCTTCTTGAGCACTTGTTTGTTAAGAAGGTTTTTACCGCCAAGGACTTGGTCACTGGATTCTTGAACTTTTCCTCTCTGCTGGACGACCTTGCCATGGATCTACCAAAAGCACCGGTAAATTTTGGTGACATAATTGCTAGACTAGTTTTGGCTGGAGCTTTTGACTTCAAGGTGGTCAATGAGATCTTGAAGAAGGTAACTGATGATCTATACCAGAAAGACGTATTCACAGCTACAATGGGATCTATTAGCTCTAGTCCTACAGGCCAAGCAGTATTGGATTCTCAAGCGTCCGATGTTGAGGCATGCAAAGCTCTCTTTCAATAAAAAGCTCGATCAACTCTTTGAGAAGATCGATTTTCTGTAACCTCAGTAGATGGAATGTACTCAAAACTTCTTGTTGATGTCCAATGGAGTGAAGAGCAACTGAACCGCAGGATGGTCGAGAGCAGGTTAATTTTTATGTGAGTTGTATTTTTTTTTTCCCCCCAAGGAAGTAGTATGTCGAAAGAAAGATTTTGCCTTTTGAGGATGGTCAATTGTGTACTTGATATTTGCTCTAGGCAAAGAGGCCCTCATTTTGTATTTCATTAGTTATTTATTTATCTCCTCTCTTTTGACTAGATGGATTAAAAGTTTTGTTAAATCTGTTGAGTTCATACTTCAACTCCTTGAGCCTTTATATACCATTTTTGAAGGAAAATTCAGACGCATTTAAGTTTTTATCTTCTGCTGGTGCTGTTTTGTTTTTGTATATGTATAGATTTGCTATGCTTTTTGTTGTCTTTTGAGTAGTATGTTGTGACTCAAAAGGGTTCTTGAAGTTGTGCTCCATCACATATCTTTGCTTCCATCAGTATCTATAAACTCGAAATCAACCTCTCTATCTCGCGGTACACCACCCTCTTCCTATTGCTCCATCAGTATTCTATACACTCGAAATCAACCTCTCTATGTTGCGGTACACCACCCTCTTCCTATTGCTTCCATCAGTATTCTATACACTCGAAATCAACCTCTCTATCTCGCGGTACACCACCCTCTTCTATTGCTTCCATCAGTATTCTATACACTTGAAATCAACCTCTATCTCGTGGTACACCACCCTCTTCCTACCTCGTAGGATTTCACTGAGTTTTTAGGTGTAAGGTCACACTCAAAATTCCTTTGGGGCTATTACTTGACTGATTCCGCTCTATTTGATATATCGTAAAGATTCATAAGAACGATCGAGTTGTCCTTGTTGTGCTCCTTTGATATGAGTACAAATTAATGTCGATAACTAAATAATGCATTAGTTATGCAGTATCATTTTCTCCTATATGATTGACCAACACCTATATTAATATATAATATTATAGTTTTCAACTAAATACTTGTATTATTTTTGTATGTTAAAATTTACGCTGGAATTATTTTCTCAAATAGAGCCACCATATTTAACAATCGAAGCGCATAAATAAATACTCCAATTATTGTACCATATCCGTTTTACTTAAGACACAATTGCTTCAGTTACTTTTACTTAAACTTTAGAGAAATATGATAAACTTTAGAGAAATATGACCAGTTCAACTATTTTATATTTGAATTACGATCATATAAAGTTTAGTCATTTTAGACTTTTAAATTTTTTCAAAATGAATTAGACGTCGAAGTTACTCTAAAATAAATAGAATTTATATTTCGTTTAAGTATAACCTACGAAATATTGAAATATTATGTAACTAAGCAAACGTATTATATACTAAAAAGACTTTTTAGTACAAAACCCAAAAACTCACGCGAGTCCCGCCATTAACCACAGTGTGAGAGAAATGGAGATTTTGAGAGAGCAACCGAAGAGCCACTCCGATGAATCGTTCAAACTCGCCATCGCAATGGCACTCGTCCGATCAAAGCTTCTTCACAAACCTCCGGCAGCAACACCGGCTCCGCCTTCTTCCTGCCCGCCTCTTTCTCATTCCGATGATGCTGTTAAATGGAAACAAAAAGTTCGATCAATTTCCTTTAATTCCTTCGTTTTACTATTTCTATTATCAGTTACTTAACTTTGATTTTTAGGCAAAAGAGCGTAAACGAGAAATTCTCAGGCTCAAGGAGGATCTCAAAGTAGCCGAAGGTTAGTATTTAAAATTCTCGTTGTAGTTTAAGCTAGATTTTTTAAGTTTATTGCTATTTTAAAGGCTTAAATTGAAATTTTTGATGATCACCGCAATTTCCTTAGGATCTGTTATTATGTGATCCAATTCGATTGGAAAATAACAATGTGTAGTTATGACCATCTAGGTTTTACATTTCTGATTATCTTGCTATGTATAGTAATCAAAATTGAATGATAAGAAGGGTAAACTGAGGATTTTTTGTTATGTGTTGTTTGATTTTGATTTACTAATGTGTTGTTTGTATAGGTAGATTCACACTGATCGGCTATTTTGTTTTGATTATTTTTACTTTTTTTTTCCCTGGAGTAAGATGGTTCACAGTGTGATATATTTCCAAAAAATGCATCATGCAAGTGTTATTTCTTTGATAAGTTGGGATTATTGAGTCCTAAGAAAATTGGAGCTGGTTCTGACCAACGGTTCAGTGATGTGTTGCGGAGAAGATTTCTTAGACAAGGTTGGCATTTGTTTGAATGTTGTTGTATTTATTGGTATAAAGTTGTTAATTCGGCCTTCATATACATTAGCTGTATTCATTTACTTGTATATTTTTCCAGTGAGGATTAAGGAGAGGAAGAGGAGAAGGCCAGATGATTCTTTGCTTCACCGAATTTCAGGTGAAAGTTCAGTTAGAGATCTTCTTATGGATCTAATTTTGTCTTTACTTTTGATGGTTAACTTGCAAAGTCTCATGATTTTTAGAAGTTACATTGAGTTGAGATCTTATCATACCTCAGCCATGCTCTCATTTACTACGTGTGCTGTAATTTGATCTCTGGAAAAAACTAGGTCCTGTTTGGCATTTGTCTGAACATGAATTTTCAGCTATAGATGAGAAGTATGAAGATTATGTCTTTTTCTTAAATGGCAGATTGTGACAATGAAAATAATATTGAGCAACTGAGCGCTTCAGTTGATTTTCTTTTGGAGCTTTGTGACACTATTTCTCTTCACAGTGTATGTTGTTTCTATTAACCCAAGCTTCTTATGTTATGAATATGATTTCCATGTATCTTCTCACTTGCTATTGTTCTAAATATGTAACAGTTGGAGGAGGGTAATTTTAAGAACTGGTGCCACCAAGCTGTGGACTTTATTCTTGGTAATGACACAATATTTTCATTTCCTTTGCCTTCCTGTGTACAGTTTTTTCATAAGCAACATCTGGAAATTTTAAACTTGAATTCCTGATATGCTTTTTTATTTGTAATATGCCAACGATTAATTATATCACAGATGAACTGTTATTTTCTAATCTCTAGTGTCGAGGATTGTGATACAAGCTGAAATCAAGGGGTTAGTAAGTGCATGTATTATCTGTTCTGAATCTTAAATTAAAAAAGGATTGTCTACTGAAGCTTCATTCTGGATTTGAGTGTTCATGGAAAGATTGCTCCAAAGGACTTCACTTTGAGAACCATCTTCATGGTTCATACTGCTATTTTGAATGAAGCTTTCTAATTTTTACTTGAAAATGCAAAAGGTTCACCATTTAGCCTTCTTTGTCAACACCTTATATGCAAGTACTGAACCATTTCACTGCATAGAATGCCTAAATTTCTGAGATTTCAGTCGTGTATTAAGGTAGCAAGCACCAGATGGGTTCATCGATTACTATCTAGTCTTTTTTCCCTAATGACTTCCAAAGTCAGCAGCATTCTTATTTTTCCACTTCTAAGGTACACTGGCTACAATGTCACCAACCGAAAGGAATAGAGAACCCGTGGAAGGCATTATCAACAGTTTAATCATGCGTTTATTGAGAAGAATGTGCAGTGCCTTGCAAGGAGATGGTAACTATGTGCTCTTGTTTTTATTCATAGTAGGTTTTCTAAGACTATCTTCCTTTTGGCAGATTACGGAAGTATATATTACATACCTTTAGTAATGGTAGTATAAGCATGTTAATCAGTTACACTGCTTAATGTTGTATGCGGAAAACTTGTCAATCCTTGCGTGCATGTAGGCTGTAGAAGTAGATGTAGTGTTTAGATTGAGGAAGAGAAAACAGCTTCTTGATGTAATGTGGACCAATTAGGTCTTCATTTCTATGGACTTCCATGACAGTTATGAGTCAGAGAAATCAGATTTGAAATGTAAACATTCTCAGCAGAACGGAATGTTCTTAATTGAGCTCCGAGATTCTGGCAGCAGGCACTAAAAATATTTCGGTAGACATGTACCAATATATGCATGTACAGAACTAAGAAATAGTTGCAGCATACTGACAAAAGTCTTTGGTTTGATACGTATTTAATGGAAACAAATTAATTTTCATATAATAAGTGGATGTTTGGTTTATTATACTCCGGTCTTCCCATTTATGGATCATTATTGGATAGGATCTAAGTTAAACATGTTAATTCGACTTGCAAGTTATAAGTAGTACCAATAAAATAGTAAAGTATTGCTCAAATCATTAAACAAATCTGAATTCTTAAATTTATGGAAGTTGTATAAAAGATATTATTGGTAGAACGGTGAAGAAAGTTTTTGGATATGTCAAAAATAAATATAGTATCACAAATTTGGATGGAGGCAAGCAATATTTGTGATGAAACTATCTGTTTACTGTAGAAAGACACCTTGATAATTTTCCAGCAGAAAAAAAAGAGATTGTTTTTCACACAACTATTAAATTCCTCAATCTAACTTACTTAAATTTCCTTCTACATAGCTTCTTAACTCTTGATTCCATAATGATATGTTTCAGAATCTCATCACTTTGACACTGCTGTTCAGTTCTATATTCAACATTTGATGCGTAAGGTCGGAAATGAGGCTTTTGTCGGCCAACGTATAATATTTGCAGTTTCACAAAGAATTTCTGCAATGGCAGAAAGTTTGCTTTTCATGGATCCATTTGATGATGCCTTTCCAAGTATGCATAACTCTATGTACATGATGTAAGTCCCACCAGCTTGTATATAGTTTCTCATCTTTATCTAAATTAATTATTCTTTTATGCTTCTTTTTGTATTTGTTTTTAACTATCTTATCACATAATAGAGGGCCACAGAAGGGGAAGGGAAGGGAGACGGGGGCAATGGGAGTCAAACCCATACATGTTGTGTGGGAGATCCCCACTGGCCACTGGTACCTCTAGGATATAACTCTGGCTTCTTCCTTCACTTGCTGAAATCTGTTTCTTTGCTGGTTATAATGGATGTATATTATTTTGCACCTTACTGTTGAGAAATTTCTTTTCCTCCATCTATGATATCACATTTTCCTTTCTGGTCATTGACATCTTTCAAATATGCTATTTTTTATTTTATTTTCTGTATTTAGTTTGGAGGTTTGAAAAGAACACTGTAATTTTTATATTTGTTCTAGACCACTTATCCCTCCAGACATCCTTGACTTGAAGGTGTTTTTAGGCTGTGGATTTAGAATTTTTCTCCTTTGTATTTGGAGTTCCTACGGGGATTTAGACATTTACTTCGAGTTGGTTATTTCGTTCATTCTATTGTCAAATCAGCTAATATAAAGTTTAAAATGGTTGAATATCTGTACACGGTATACTTATTTATTCATTCTAGTATTCTCAAGTCGAGTGATTGCTACTGTATTGTGTGATCATCTTGACTATCTTATTTATTGTAAATGGTTGTTTAAGCTGCAGGATTACTTGGTGTTGCCCCCCTTTTTTGTGTATACTATTCATTGCTTAGAACACTGGAATTATTAAGTGATCAGAGGTGCCTTGGCTATGCAGCTTGTCAGTCTCTCCTAATTTTAGAGGCTGTGCCTGCTTCAGATCCAAAATATGTTCTGTTTTTTACATTAACAAAGTACTGTATTCTGCCTGAATTGCTAGATTAGTTAGTTAAATTGGGGATGTCCATTCACCTCAAGATTTATCATAACAATTATGTTTAAACTTGACATTTGGAACCATAGCTTAAGCTTGCTAGATTTTCTGTTTGTAAGGAGCTGTTGGAATAATTTGGCATACAGTTTACTGCCTTGTATTTTCTCTTTTTCTGCATCAGTACTTCACTTTATATTTGCATGGATTTTCTTGAAACTGTAACAACAAATGAGATTAAAATTATACTTTCTTAATTGCAGGATTCAGCTTATTGAATTTCTGGTTTCAGATTATTTGTTAATCTGGTCAAACACAGGGGATTTTGACTTGAGTGAGCTTCTTTTGATCACTTGATCTTTATAATGTATAGGCCCTAAACATACTGCATGTAAGATATGCCTACAAGGATAATTAGCAGGCTCCCACAATAACCTATCTGGTGAAGGTTATATTTAGTACTGTTAATGATGGAAATGAACCTGACATATATATCCATACGTTTGTATTTACTCTGTAGGGCTTTTTGAGGAATGGGTTGTATCAATCCTCCACGGAAGAAAAACGTTGGAACTACTAGAAAACAGGAATTCTCTTTATGTACTGTACATAGATCGCGTAATCGGAGTTGTGGCCAAGCAAGTGAGACAGTTGTCATTTCCGCAAAAGCTTAGCCCACGGATTCTTGAGAACTTGTTTAGCTAAGCACTGGCATGCAGCTTTTTCCTTGTGAACTGTAAGTAACTTGCTTTCAACACAAATCTTCTTTTCTTGTGCATAGAAAATTCAGGTGTGTCATAGAAAATGCTTTGTTACTTAAAATTCAAGAGTTCTTAATTAATTAATTAATTCCGAGAGCATCAAAGATCAAAAAAATTTTAAAGTGAAAGATGCTCTTCAAATGTGAAAAGATTAAACATATAAATAGTGAACCTATTGAACAAAATCTACATGACATTAGCACACCATCATGTGTCGAAAGTTAGAAAAATATCCCACATCTCTTTTTGTTGAACCAGATTCCTGGTTGAAATTTGTTCCACCAAATTGTCGGCTTAAATAAATCTTTGACTTCCCGTGGCATCACTATTTTTCATATTCCTTATCGTCGTCGTTAAGATCTTGCATAAATGAGGTTGTTGGACGGCTTGACTTCTAGCTCTTCGTAGTTAAATCCAGACATGTTCTTTTCTCATCTTCTTCACTTTTCTTTGTGATATTGAGTGTGGTGGGAATCTGAATCAGATTAGTTTACTTATAAACAAAGAATTCCTATTCTAGTACTACCATTGTCTTTTCCATCTTTAGAGTTGTCCCTTGTCCCCACCATGTTCATCTTTCAAACTACATTTTGAAGGGTGATTACTCAGCCCTTGAAACTTTTTTTTCCCTTTAGGATGAATTACTAATACGAAAAAGTTCGTTTTATATTTGAAAGATGCAAAAAAGGTGTATTGTATTGGATACACTTCTGCTTTTTGCTAGATATATAGTTTCCTTCCCGACTTCCATCTAACCAAACTTGCTCCTAACTACTACATTGTATATCATCTCTCTATCTAATTCTTGCTTAGTAGACATGATTCAAGCCAAAACCTTACTGGTTCTCTCATTATTAGCAACTTTTTTAGTATCCCAATACTGCAAAACCTCAGCTTCTACTGATATTCCGCCATCCACTTTCAAGCCTCCAAGCCAAACTCTGCCACTGCAGGAGGGGCAAATGTGTTGCCCAAAAACTGAAGATATTAACGTCCAGATTAAAAGGAGAGCACGAATCGTTCCTATTACTCCAAATGTGAGTTCTCGTCAAAGATCAAGATCATCATTGGCTATGGGAAAACAAATATCTTCATTGCAAGTGTATTCACCTCTGTTTTATCTCCTTTCGTTTAGTTTCTTCTTGCTCTAGTAGCGCCATGCTAGAGCAGAAGTATGGTGAAGGCCAACTTGCTTGACGACATAATCTTGGTTTCATTTTGCTTCTCCCGGTCATCTGTCTTGTGCTATCTTATTACTTGTTAGGACTAAATAATGTTGAGTTCTCTCTACTGTATCCTCCAAAAATATCTACTAGTGTATATCTTAGGCCTTGAGCTTGAATGCATTTGCTTAGCTATCCTTCTTTTTTGCTTTAGGACAAAGTGGCTTTATATTCAAAGGCATCGATGGAAATGTTGCTTTTGACGTGTAAGTTGTAATACATGTTGCAATTTCTCTCTTTTTAATTAGCAAATGGTATTATAAGTCAGGTGCTTCCCTTTCATTGCCTCTGCTTTTAGGCAAATATGCTATTAGTAAATATTTTAGCTGTATTATTGGAATAAAAATTATGATTTGAAACTTTGGTTAGAAGTTGATCTGTAATGACCTTCTATAATTTGAATAGAAGAAAATTGAGTTTTTTTTTCTCTTCATATTCCTTAGGTGTTAGAAAAATCTAATCTCTTTAGTTTTGGAATACAAAAAATTTGAAATCTATGAGCCAACGGGGAAAAGGCGAAAAGAATGAGAATCAAAAGTTTATAGTCTATAATTTTTTATAATATCAAATGCTGATTCGTATTTGTAATGACGAGAATAATCGATGTCTTATATGACTTCATTCTGCAAAAGTGCCGCAAACTAACCCGAACCTATAGAACTCAACGAAGCTCAACTTTTAACAACAATCATCAACCCAAGAGGTTCTAAGGAAATCCCATGAATCATCAAAGCAAGCTCGGAGATAAGAAGCAACAACCCAAGCCCTTATGTCGTCGTTTTCCGGCAAAGGACATCAACATAGCAACAACCTGTGCTTTATTAATATTTAAATTAAATTAACTAATTTAACAAAGGGTGAGCGTCACTCGCCTATTAAAATTCTTGGATTGATGAGAAAACGTGTCGAAATGGTCCTTTTACAATGTAATGAATACTTTTATGTGGTAATAGAACGTCCGCATAGTTAGAGTGTCTTTTAGAAAATTTGAGACAACTTCAGGTGTCAGTTTATGTCTATTCTCTTCTTAATAATACAAGAGTTTGACATAAGTTATGGTTTAACATGTTGAGAATATAATAAAACAAATAAATATTTGCTATTAATTAACCGTTTGAATCATGCAGGTAGAAATCATGTGTAGCCTAATGCCCAATCTTACTGTTAGCATTTTTAATTAAGTTTTAATACAATCTTATATCTGATTTTATCCCCCACTAGTTTTCTGTTTTGTAGTCCATTAATTTTTTTAACTATTAAATTAAACTCATTCTCTATATAATTCGGAATTAATATCACCAAGATATTTATAGGCTAACATACAAAAAAAAAAAACTAAGAAAATCATCTAATAAATGGTGAGACTTCAAGTACTGCTCCCCCAACTCCCTACGGAGGGTTATACAGTGAAAATTGCCTATATTTATATAATGACTATTAAATGCCTAAAATATGTGTGTATAAAATGGTGAGGATTCACGTAATGCTCCCTCAATTTTGCAAAATAATCATCCGGAAGCAAAATCTCCGAAACACTCATGGGCTAACACACACAAAAATTTAAGGAAATCGCCAAATTTCTATAGAATGAACTCCTAAATGCTCAAAATATGTGTACTTAGAAATGGGAGTCTGAAACTCAAACGGTAAAAAATATTAACAAAAATTCCAAAAGGGTATATAAAATTTTATATAAACCAAAACGGTAAAATCGCTCCGCACGCAGCGATTTACTTCAACTGAAAAAGTAAAATCGCTGCTGGGGCAGCGATTTTGCCAAAAAGTTTTTTATCTTCTTACAAATCGCTGCCAGGGCAGCGATTTATAAAATTTTTTTTTTTTTTAAAAAAAAACATAAATCGCTGCCTAGGCAGCGATTTACAAAAAAAAAAAAAAAAATTATATAAATCGCTGCTACAGTAGCAGCGATTTATTAAAAAAATATTTTTTATATAAATCGCTGCTACAGTAGCAGCGATTTATTAAAAAAATATTTTTTATATAAATCGATGCTACAGTAGCAGCGATTTATATCATTTTTTTTAAATAAATCGCTACTGTAGCAGCGATTTATTTAAATTTTTTTTTTTATTAAATCGCTGCAATAAGCAATTTTTTAAACTAAAAAAAAATTAAAAATTTTAAAACAGCGATTTTATATATAAAAAAAATTTATAATTAATAGGTGTGATTAGGGATGTACTTGAATTCAATTAAATAATTTTTCTCCTTTAATTTTTTATTTAAAAAAATTAATTATTTAAATTCAAATATTATTTAAATTTAAATTCAATATAATATCTTTTTTTAGAAAGAATATATATATTTATTACTTTACTTATTTTTAATTTTTTTAAAATAATGTATATTTTCTTATAAGTTATATACATAAATTTTAAAAAATATTATAATCTTTTTTTATATATAAAATCGCTGTTTTAAAATTTTTAATTTCTTTTTTAGTTTAAAAAATTGCTTATCGCAGCGATTTAATAAAAAAAAAATTTAAATAAATCGCTGCTACAGTAGCGATTTATTTATAAAATTGATATAAATCGCTGCTACTGTAGCAGCGATTTATATAAAAATTTTTTTTTAATAAATCGCATCTACTGTAGCAGCGATTTATATAAAAAATATTTTTTTAATAAATCGCTGCTACTGTAGCAGCGATTTATATAAAAAATATTTTTTTAATAAATCGCTGCTACTGTAGCAGCGATTTATATAAAAAATATTTTTTTAATAAATCGCTGCTACTGTAGCAGCGATTTATATAAAAAAAAAATTTTTTTTTGTAAATCGCTGCCTAGGCAGCGATTTACATAAATTTTTTTTTTTTTTTGTAAATCGCTGCCTAGGCAGCGATTTATGTTTTTTTTTTTAAAATTTTTTTTTTTTATAAATCGCTGCCCCGGCAGCGATTTGTAAGAAGATAAAAAACTTTTTGGTCCAGCAGCGATTTTGCTTTTTCAGTTGAAGTAAATCGCTGCGTGCGGAGCGATTTTACCGTTTTGGTTTATATAAAATTTTATATACCCTTTTGGAATTTTTGTTAATATTTTTTACCGTTTGAGTTTCAGACTCTTAGAAATGGTAAGACTTCGCGTTCTGCTCCACCCATTGCCCTATGGAAGGTTCTATAAAGATTTTGCAAAAATAAACGTCCAGAAGCAATATCATCAAAATATTCATGGGCTAATACACACAAAACTGAGAAAATCGCCTAATTCTTACTCCATCTTCCGCTTGTCCATTTTTGAATTGACACACCTATTAAGAAAACAATGATTGACAAATTGATTTTATCATTTTACCATATTAATTATGAAGTAGATGAATTAAAAACTTAAAATTTTCAAGAAGTTTTACCATTTTCAAAATAATTAATTGAGAGTATAATAGACAAAAATAATTTGTGTTTTCTTGATTTGTCAAAATGAACGAGTAATTAGGGACAACTATAAAAGGAAAGGGAACAAGTAATTAGAGACAAAGAGAGTATAAATAGCTCATAAATGCAAAAAATATTTCAAAAAATTGTGAGACTTCACGTACTGCTCCCCCAACTCACTGTATGTTCTTTGAAGGTTTTTCAGAAAAATCACCTAGAAGCAATATCACCAAATATTCCTAGGCTAACCCACGATAAACTGAGAAAATTGCCTAATTTCTATAAAATGACTCCAAATTGCCCAAAATAAGTGTAAAAAATAGTAAGGCTTCACGTACTGCTCCCCCAACTCCTTACGGAGCATTCTGTAAATGTTTTACAAAAAGATCATCCGGAAGCAATATCACAAAAATAATTATGAGCTAACACACACGGAAAAACTAAGGACAATCCGCTAATACTTATAAAATGGCTCCTAAATGCCCAAAATATGTGTAAAAAATGGTGAGGCTTCACATACTAGTCTCCCAACTCCCTACGGAGGATTCTGTAAAGTTTTTTTTTTAAATGATCCAGAAGCAATATAACCATAATATTAATGGGCTAACATACACAAAAAACTGAGAAATCGCCTAATTCTTATTAAATGACTATTATGTGCCGAAAATATGTGTAAAAAATAGTAAGACTTCACATACCGCTCTCCCAACAATCTACGAGGGTTCTATAAGGGTCTTGCAAAAAATCATCCGATATCAATATCATCAAAATATTCATGGCTCTTAAATACCCAAAATATGTGTAGAAAATGGTGAGGCTTCACTTACTGCACACCCAACTCCCTACGGAGGATTCTGTACAGGTTTTGCAAAAAAATAATCTAAAAAAAAAACCACAAAAATATTCAAGACTAATACACGATATAAAATAAAAATCGCCAAATTACTATAAAACGGCTTCTAAATATCTAAAATATGTTGTAAAAATGGTGAGGCTTCACGTAGTGCTCCCCCATCTCCGAACGGAGGGTTTTGTAGGTTCTGCAAAAAATTTATCCGGAAGTAATGTCACCAAACTATTTATGGGCTAACACTCACGAAAAATTTAGAAAATTGCCAAATTCTATAAAAATAACTCCTAAATGTATAAAATATGTGTAGAGAATGATGAGGCTTTTCACGTGTTGCTACCTCAACTCCATAAAGAGGGTTTTGTAAAGGTTCTACAAAAAATCATCCAAAAACAAAATAACCAAAATATTCATGGGCTAACATACACAAAAAATGAAAAAATTGCTAAATTCCTATAAATTGGCTTATAAATGTCTAAAATATGTGTACAAAATGGTGTGACTTCACGTACTGCTCCTCAAACTCTCTATAGAGGGTTTTGTAAAGATTTTGCGAAAAAAATTTATCTCGAAGCAATATCACCCAAATATTTATAAGCACACTCACGAAAAACTGAGAAAATTGCCAAATTCTTGTAAATGTCTCCTAAATGTTCAAAATATGTGTAAAAAATGGTGAGTCTTCATGTATTGCTACTCGAACTCCCTATGGAGGGTTTTGTAAATGTTTTGCATAAAAATTATCCGAAAGAAAAATCACCAAAATATTTATGGACCAACAAACACGAAAAATGGAGAAAATCGCCAAATTCCTTCCAAATGGCTTCTAAATGCCCAAAATTTTTATTAAAAATGGTGATACTTCACGTACTTCTCTCCCAACTACCTACTGTGGGTTTTGTAATGGTTTTGCAAAATATTCATCTAGAAGCAATATCACCAAAATATTCATGCGCTAGCATGCACGAAAAACTAAGAAAATCACCAACTCCCCATTAAATGACTCCTAAATGTCAAATATATGTAAAAAATGATGAGACTTCACGTACTTCTCCCCCAACTCCCTAAAGAGGGTTTTGTAAAAGTTTTGCATAAAAATTGTCCTGAAGCATCATTACCCCCTATTTCTACGATTTTCGTGTGCTATAGCACACATTTTTTGGTGATCCGGATTTCTACGTCAAAAATGCCGATTTTTTTTGTGGACGTCCTTCAAGACCTTGGCTATGCAGCCGGTTGACCCTCATGGCCAGTCTGACCCATTTTCGAGGTCAAACGAGCCCCGAAAGAGTGCATACCCCCAATTTTGATGATTTTTGTGTGCTATAGCACACCATTTGTTTGGTGATTCGAATTCTGATGTCAAAAATATCGAAATTTTTTGTGGACTACCCTCAAGACCTTAGCCATGCAACTGTTTGGCCCTCAAGGCCAGTCTGATCCATTTTCAAGGTCAAACGAGCCCCGAAGCGCGCATACCCCCAAATTCGATGATTTTCGTGTGCTATAGCACACTATTTTTTTGGTGATCCGATTTCGAAGTCTAAAATGCCAATTTTTTTTGTAGAAGTCCGTCAAGACCGATGCTATGCAACCGGTTGGCCCTCACAACCAGGCTGACCCATTTTCAAGGTCAAATAAGCCTGAAGCGGGCATACCCCCATTTCGATGATTTTCGTGTGCTATAGCACACCATTTTTATGGTGATCCAGATTACAATGTCAAAAATATCAAAATTTTATGTGGAAGTCCGTTAAGACCTTTGCTATGCAATTGGTTATCTCTCATTTCCAAGTCAGACCTATTTTCAAGGTCAAACAAGCCAGAAGCGCGCATACCCCATTTCGATGATTTTCTTGTGCTATAGCACACCATTTTTTTGACGATCCGAATTTCGACGTCAGAAATGCCGAAAATTTTTATGGACATCCGTCAAGACCTTGGCTATGCAACCGGTTGGCCCTCACGGGCAATCCGACCCCTTTTCAAGGTCAAATGAGCCCTGTACCGCGTGTACCCTCATTTCGACGATTTTTGTGTGCTATAGCAAATCATTTTTTGGGTGATCCGTATTCCGACGTCAAAAAAGCCAAAAAATTTTCTGGATGTCCGTCAAGACCTTGGATATGCATCCCGTGGCCCTCACGGCCATTTCGACCCATTTTAAAGGTCAAACAAGCCCCGAAGCGCATATGCCCATTTCGATAATTTTAGTGTGCTATAGCAAAACATTTTTTGGGTGATCCCGATTCCGAGGTCAAAAATATCAAATTTTTTTGTGGACGTCCTTCAAGACCTTGGCTATGCATCCAGTTGGTCCTCACGGCTATTTCGACCCATTTTCAAGGTCAAACGAGCCCCGAAGAGCGCATACCCACAATTTCAATGATTTTCGTGTGCTGTAAAAAAACCATTTTTTTGGTGATCCGAATTCCAATGTCAAAAATGCCAAATTTTTTAAGAATATGTTCTGTTTCGTGTTTCGGATTTTGCATTTCATGTTCAAGTATGTTTTTGATTATCAACTCTCTTTACTTGGACACTTTGTTAAATATTCTTGATGCTTGTTTATGTTCAGTATTACTCGATATCACCTTTCTTTGTTTATCGGGATTCAATTCTATTACATGTGTCTATACTATCCTTTCATCGTTCGATACAGTTTGTTTATCCTTAATGTTCTTTTAGGTGGTTGACATTTTAAGAACAAGAAGTTGAAGCTGAACTGTTTGGTGAAAATGCTAGTCGACATCATGTAGATACCAAGGTGAGTATTTGTATTAAAATGGATATGCCTTCTTTTTTTTTATCGTTGTAATTTGATAGGAACTTTCTTTATGATATGTGTCTTGACTATTCTTTATCATCGTAGACTACTGGAGACTCTCGTTTTGAGGGCTGTGAACGTGTTAGGTATACCCGAGATCTCCAGTAGTCAAATGTCTCACTCAACGAGGAAGTCAAGTCTCTCAGCAAGCAACTCATTCAGGCACATGTTGATGCTAATTCTCGCCTGACTTTTGTGTTGCAGTCATTCTCTCCTCGTCCCCCTCCGTCCTAAAAAAGTCTGTTGTTTAAATGTAGTGTCTTGATTAGAAATAGTTGAAATACTGGGCAATTGATGCGTTGCTTTGGGCTCAGTAAGTAATAGTTTTTTTACTTAGTATGAGATTAGGCTGTTAATCTCGTTGTATGAGTTGGAGTCTGTATTACACTGTTGCTTGAAATCTTAGTGAAATCAGTTGAAAATCATGTGTGGCAAGTCGTGATTTTACTCCCTTATGCAAGGAGGTTTCCACGTAAAAACTCATGTGTTTTATATTCTTGTTATTTACTTCCAGCACTCAAACTAATCTTATAACTAACCTTTATAGTACTAATACTTTCATAATTTATGCATTACTCATACCTACGTAATTAATTCCCATACTACTAATACGTACATCACTCTAACCAGTAACCAAACAGCCCCTTAATATTAATATCTAACGGCACATCTAAAGTAGATCAATTAGCCCTTTACTGTTTAGATTTTGAACGAATTAATTGCTCACCTGTTCCTTGTGTTTCTAAAAGGCGTTAAGTGAGCTAAAACACACTTATTTTGAGACGGAGGAAGTAAGTAGTTGAATTTACACGCATTTTAAGATGTCAACATGTGCCAAGTAAAATGAAACGGAGAGAGAAGAAACATATGAAAATGAAAAATGTTTGTCTTTTCATTTTTCAAGGTGAATTTGAAGTAAATGCTAATCATTGATGTTTAAGAGTTCAAAGCAGAAACAAAACCTTTCACTTTTTTTATATTTATATCTCATCAGAAATTCTCAATAGAGAGTTGTAATTGTGATTTATTTAAGTGTTTTTGCAAAGACTAAACACCTACAGGATTTTACAATATGTTGCTAATGAACAAATTATTCTGGAGTCTGTTTATATCATCTGTCAAATTCTTGATCATTCTTCCACCATTCTGTTTCGTGTTTCGGATTTTGTATTTCATCTTCAACTATGTTTTTGATTATCAACTCTCTTTACTCGGACTCTTTGTTAAATATGTATGTGTTGTTTATATTTATTGTTACTCGATAACGTCTTTCTTTGTTTGTTGAGATTCAATTCAATTACGATATGTTTTTTTAGGTGGTTAACATTTCTGATCATATTCTTAAAATCAAACAAGAAATTGAAGTCGAACTGTTTGGTGAAAATGCTAGTCGATATCATGTAGATACCAATGTGAGTATTTGTCGTAAAATGGATATGTCTGATAGGAACTTCCTTTTATGATATGTGTCTTGATGAGTATTCTTTTATCATTGCAGACTACCAGAGACTCTCGTTTTGAGGTCTGTGAACGCGGTAGGTATACTCGAGATCAGTTCCTGCAACTAAGGAACAATATCCTTAAACTCAAACAAGAAGTTGAAGATGAACTGTTAGGTCAGGATGCCAATCGAGGAGGTCTTGTCGATACTAATGTGAGTACACAAGTGTAATATGAGGAAAGTGGCGTCTACGGAGACCTTACCCTTACTTCGTAGAACTTTTCCATTTCAAAAAGGTGTTTCGTTTTTTATTTTATTTGTGTACTTTCTTATGGTCTATGCTTTCAGTAGCCACAAGTTGTGTCATTTATGATGTATAGGTGCAGTGCCAGACTCAGAGTCGTTGTTCTGAGCCAGACAGCGATGACAAGCTTAGTACGTTGGCGCAGTTCTCTGCCCCAGTTGACGACAGATTCTTGGACCCTCTTCGAGGAAACAGTGAATTTGGTGACAGATTCTACTCTAGAGTCTAGACAGCAGGAAGTCGATGAATTCTACTCTAGACATTGTTAGACTGTCTTAACAAAGCTTAGGGAAGGCACTTCATGTTGCTTTAACTGTTTGTCAGTATAGGCAGGGCATTAAGGCGTCCGTGTCATTGCTCATGAGTTCTATGTCGAATTTCTCTGTCATTTAGGACACACGTGTCTGGAAGTTTCTGTCGTTTAAACCACAATGTAAATCTTCCATTTGATGTGTCGTCACTTGACCATGAGACAAATGATGATTCTATTGAAGTGGTATCTACACCGCTACCTCAAAGTTAGAGAAACTGTTTCTGAGAGACCCTCGGATCCTGGAAAAAAGAAGTCCAAAGAAACAACAGATAGTAACAAAACTGAAACTACAACAAAACAATACGACATTCTATTATGGCGTTATTTGAAAATGTGGAGTGGTACTAACTACTATTGTTTTGCAGTATGCTCAACAACCCGACTCTGAGGAAACTTGTTCTCCTCAAACGTCAACAGATAGATTCACGGATAACTAGTACAGACACTCTAAAGGTCTCTACTCCCATATCAGATACATCTCTCGATCCTTCAGAGTAGTATAGTAGTTTTTTTTTTGTCCGTCCCCTTTACCTATCAAAGATTTAACGATAGATTCTATTTTCCTCGTAAAAGAAAAAATAATTGCTGTTATATCTTTACTCCAGGGTGTTGTTTCCTTGATATTCGACAATGCTGTGCTGGAACCAACTTTTTGCCCTCTGTATGCCCAGCTGTGTTGTGATCTTAATGAAATGCTGCCTTCATTGCTTTGTAATGAACCTGGTGGTGAATCGACTACGTTCAAATGGGTTCTATGGAATAACTGTCAAGAGGCAATCGAAGGTACTTGCAAACTTCGAGAAGAAATGAGGCAAATGATAGCACCTGAGCACGATTCAGAACGTATGGACAAGGAGAAGTTTATCAAATCGCGTACTCTTGGCAGTATAAGGCTTATTGGAGAGCTTTTTAAGCTCAATATGGTCCCCAAATGGATTATTCATTCTATAGTTCTGGTTGTTATTATCTCTTGCTTGTGTTCATCAATCGAGTAACTCTGTAACGTCCTGTGAACTATACTAATGGTTGGTTGTGTTTGTGTTTTTCGTTAACCAGGAACTGTTGGGGCAAAATCCTAAATGTTGTCCGCCAGAAGAGAACGTTGAGGCCATTTGTCTGTTGTTTCAATAACATCGGAAAGGTGGTTGATGAGAGACGAGATTCAAGGAATATCAACAATCTTTACTTTGGTTCTTTGAAGAGACTCTCAACGAACCCTCAGTTAGCTCCACCTCTAAGGTTTATGGTTTGTGATCTGCTGGATTTACGCGCCAATAATTGGATGCCTAAGCCAATTTTGATCCTTTGATAGTTGTTACAACAGTAATAGCTTGATGAGCCGAACCAGACTAGTCATTTAGCTAACACATTCGTTATTTATCAACGAACCCTCACTTAGCTCCACGTTAAGGTGTATGGTTCGTGAATCGTGATGTACTGGTTTTTACATGCCAATAAATGGTTCCCTAAGCCTATTTTAGTTCTTTGATCCTCTGAAGATGTAAGACTAGTATTGACCTGGCTTTCATCTGTCTGTTAAAATGTAATGTTTTACCTTTTGTCATTGAGAATCGATTTGATACTGTCTTGAGAATTTTCATTGTTTATAGTTGCGTATTGAAAGCTTTCGAGAATCACTTGACGATTCTTATCGAAATGAAACAAAGAAATGATTTATTTTCCAAAATTCTTTTTTGAAATATGAGCAAACAAAAGGTATAAAGCAAAAGCAATTAATTTGGAATATGACACTACATTTTGAAAAAATTGGTGCATTAAATTATTCGATTGTCAAATATAAAATCTCCTTTTTTTTTATAAGATTGTTTGGAATCAATACCTTCCTTTTCATAACCTTATCTTATTGACAAAACAATCTTTATTCTTAGAATTAAATTTAAAAAATTTATTAAATTCGTTGAAAAAATACCTTTATGTGACATTATTTTCTTTATTTGGAAATAATTTGATTTTAATTTTTTTTATTTTAACTTGATGAGATGATCTTACAAGGGAAATTTAGATAAATATACTATAAATAAAAAACATTAATCATTTATAGCAATAATATTTTTTTCACTTTATCATTTTTAATACATTTATAATACACTTTTAATTCATATTACAAAAAAAAAAAAAAAAAACTATTCATATACAATACAAGTTTTATTGATGGATAATACATTTTATCACATATTTTAATACACTTATAATACAGTGTCAACTTTTAACCAAACAACCATAATATATTTTTGAAAAATAGTTATAATACATATATATTACATACATAATTCACTTTTAATACATATTGCAGATTTAACATAATATTGCTATAAAATTGTGATAAATAAAAAGTATCGCTAAAAT
Organism: Solanum chilense; assembly: GCA_032847665.1. Lineage (NCBI taxonomy): Eukaryota > Viridiplantae > Streptophyta > Magnoliopsida > Solanales > Solanaceae > Solanum > Solanum chilense. The sequence continues at coordinate 976,496 of CM064969.1, read as the reverse complement.
TAGTAAATATTTATTAAAAGTCATTCATCTAAGTAATTTTTCCTTCTTGAAATTACGAAACAAATATTATATTATGTTTATGAATAAATTTCAAAAGTGTGTTTTCTTTTTAATTTTCATATTTAGTCAAACAAATTTATATATTGAAATATACTGAGCTACTATATAATAATTCCTTTAAATATCATAATTTTTTTTTTAAAAAAAATCTTGATCTAGCAATCTTTATGACTTGAGCCAATTTGATTTGTAAAATGAGAATTAGATTCTACAAAAAGGTTATATATATATATATATATATATATATATATATATATTAAAAAGGTTCCAAATATTATGCTTTTAGTTCCACCACACATGTGTAATATGGCTTAATTAAGCTTCTTTTTTTAGTATTTCTTTTTCCTTTTTCACTACTTCTCATTTTCAAAACTGATTCCAACAACATATAAAATATAATTCGACAAGTGAAATCCGGAAAAAAATAGAGTGTACATCATAAAAATAGAAAGATTATTTTAAAAAGACTTTCGCCTCAAATAACATATATCAAAGTTTGTTTGTTTTTTACAGAAATACGTAAATCAGACGTAATAAATTAATAGAAAAATCATTACCTAGCATATAACAAAAGAATAATAACATTAGTAAAATAATGCAATAACAAAAACAAAAACACATAGATGATAACATATTTTGAAGGACAAGAAGCTATATATATAAATACAAGGCATCGTTCGAATTTGTATCGAAAAGTTTTATATAAAAAAAAAAGCTCCTCTACCAAAGAGTATACATACCTTGTATCTAAGACCTTTGATTAAAAATTCTGAAACACTTACCGCTCTATCGATAAATTCTTTCCCAAACTTTAAAGATTCTTTACACATTAAAGCACAAATTATTATAAATAGCTCTAAAACACTTTCCTAACTCTTAGGTGGAAATAATTTCATTAAAAATAAACACCATGAAAATTCTTGTATTAGTTTCATGGCTTTGCCTTATTATATTCTTGAAAACTTTGCCATACTCATCTTGCACCTTCATCCCAAAATCCACAAATAATGAACTCATCTTGCAAAATGAAAACAAGGAAAAGAGTAAGTAATTTTGGTCTCCAATTTTCATTTCATATTTTATTTTATTTTTTGTTTAGTTGTTTTGGTTTGGATTTTATTTAAATCGAGTTAATTTTATTAATTGTAATTATATTTTATATTCATGTTCGATTATAGTACAAGAAAATAGTTTCAACTAGTAGCCATATATGCATGAAAAATATTTTTTGTTTGAGCTTAATTATTTAATAACTACTGTTAAATAAGAGTGAGTTTAAGTTATATATCACGTTAATATAAGAATTGTTTTCATCATAATATCATATTATACGAAATTTTATTACTTCCTTGACCTGGAGTGACGTGGTTATGTATTAATTTTTTTTATAAACTGACGATGTATATAACTTAACCTCATTAAATAAACATAATCTATTTTAAATTGTAACAAAATATTACTTTAGAAATAATTCTTTTATTTCTCAAGACCTTAATCTCTTTAGAAATAAACATAAAAGCTTCATGCCTCTTTATTTAGTTAATTCTTAAATCTTATTTCCCCATATTTACTAGTGGAGATATTGCTTATTGTTTAACAGTTTAAGTTATATAATATTTATACGGTCAAATCACTTGATCGAGAAAATAATTGTAAGTAACTCTATTTTATAGTTTAAATTGATAATTTTAGATAAATGAATACGATGACGATGTATATAACTTAAATTTTTATATGAAATTGTATGCAGTTGCTAATGAATTATCAAGTATAGAGAGCAACAAGGATGAACATAAAGATGTTCATAAAATTGTTCATCAAAGAAGAGGAGCTTATGGTGGACCAGACCTTCTTAGAAAGGGAACCAAAAAAAATGGAGCAAATAATTACAAATTTGAAAGGCCAATTTTAATGTCTTCTTTTTTATTTTTTATTTTAGTCGTCTTTACTATCTAAGTTTGGAATTAACAGCATGTGATTAGTCGAGAGTCTATCAAAAACAGTTCTTTTATCTTCTTATAAGGTATGAGTAATGGTGTGTATACAGTATCCTCCTGAGATCTCTCTTGTGTAATTTCATAGAATATGTTGTTGTTGAAACACGATTGGCTTCTCTCTTGTGCTCCTTTTAAGTTTTTATGAGCTCGTTTTATTTTGTTTGTTTATCCAGCATATAACCTTTTTCTCCCGTAATAATGGTATTTTAAAGTTGAACCCTATTTTCGGATATTATTTCTTATCGCTTTGTATTGTATCATTTTATATCGTAATGTATTTGTAGTGTTATTATAACAATATATAAATTGAATTATTTATCATCACTTAATAATGATTTTCTTACTTTAAGTTTGATTGTATTTTATTGTATTCTATTAAAGATAATTTTAATTAAATATTTATTGAATTTATCAATAAAAAAAACTAATATTTTTTTTAAAAAAATGACTAGTTAAAGAATTAGATAGGTTTGTCTTAAATTCATTATATAGAAATAGGGGTAGCTCCAATTATATAAATAGGGGTAGTCCCACTATTATTAATATGATAGATGATTTTGTTATTGTTTCTACTTGTTATTATTATTATTTTTAATCGTGTGAACGAGAGAAAAAAATCTTTAATTTTTCAAGATAGAAACAAAAATTTATGTGTAATTTGTTTTTGTCAAATTTCTACTTGCGAGATTATACTAATTTTATTATTATTATTGTGAGGGTTATTATATATAATATAATCAAATTAATCTAGTATAAGCTTTTTATATTTATGTTAATTTCTTGTTGCTTGTCATCTTCTCTAGTTCTTTCTTATAAAAATTAATGTTTGATTAGATTGAGGGTGAGCCTAAGATAATCTTTAACCATCCTTTAATTTTTTCAGTCAATAATGAATTTATGTTACATACACTATTAACTTAAATATTTTTGGCCCATTTACTCTAATAATAGAGAAAATTATGCGAAATGACAAACAATTATAGTATATTGTTAAAGCTTTAATTATTTTTAATTTATAGCTATAGTTTCGATTATTGTTGCTGACAAACAATCTAAGCTGCCCCAAAGGATAGTTATATAAATATTAATAATGTAGGGATATATAAAATTTTTGTTACTCGTACTCTTTATATAAATATCAACCGATGTGTGTTTGTGATGTCTTTACGTCCAGATAGAAACAGAGAAGATTAGTAAGTAAATTATTGAAAATCGCACTAAACTTTAGCAAATACTCTAAGTCCGTGACAGAGAACCTGATCATAAATGGGTGGCAACAATGTTGAACAAATTGACTCCAAAGTCGTGACTTTAGTTTTTACTAAAAGACAAAGTTGAAAGAAAATCTTGTGTTTTTTTCTTATTCTCTGCTTCATTTACTCACACTTGAGAAAAGGGTAAGATCTTTCTATTGTTCTTGCACTTGTGATTCATTTGATTCCTAATATTGATATATGTTGTCAAAGATTGATTCTTTTTTATCTACTTATTGTTCTTGCACTTAGTACTAATTTGATGTATGTATATATATGGTTACTTGTACATAGTCAAAGAAGACAAAATTCCCTTATTTAATGTTCCCTAAAACCATATTTGAAAGAGTTGGGCGGAGTCAGGATTTGAATCTTATAGATTCAGTTTAAGACGAATTCAAGATTCGGACCAAAGTTACTGAGTTGGGTCGAACCGTAACCTATATTGTAGTTCTGCCCCTAGTTGAATGGCCTTTGCTGCTGTGACTGTTTGTTTAGAGACCCTTGATCAGATATTTAGTCCTAACCCTTATCTGAATGATCTTGATAAAGATGAAAATTGTAAGTTTCTTTCAGAAAAACTTAGTGTCTTCCAGAGATTTCTTGTGGATTCTAGTAATAAGTGCAATGATGTTGAAATGGTGGAAGATTTGGAGAGACGGATTCGAGATGTGTCGTATAGAGCACAAGATTATGTTGAGGAAATGGTTCTCTTTAGCTGGAAAAGTTTGGATCTAGTAGAGTGTTATGATAGGGTGTATAGCACCAAGGAGTGTTTGTCCCAAATCGTTGATGAAATCGAATTGATTGAATTGGAAGTGATGAAGATGTATGAGCAAATGTCTTGTTACAAAAAACCTAATGAATCTGAGTGCTATTTGCTTGATAGTTCAGCAGAAAAAAGTCCAGTAGTACAAGACATTGTGGTTGGCCTAGACGACGATGTGTTGGAAATAAAAACCCGGCTTTGCTCTTTCTCGTCTAAGTTAGAGGTTGTCACTCTTGTTGGTATGGGTGGTATAGGCAAAAGCACCCTTGCTAGAATGGTTTACGATGATCCCCTCATCAAATATCACTTTAGTATTTGTGCTTGGGTCACGGTGAAAGATCGTCAAATGAAAGGATTGTTGATTGGTCTACTTGATGATATTGTTGAGTTTACTGATGAGATCCATGAGAAACATAGTGAGCAATTGGAAGAAATGTTGTATAGAAGGTTAAAGTTTAATCGGTATCTCATCGTCTTGGATGATGTGTGGACTACAGAGAATTGGGATCGTATAAAAAGGTGTTTCTCAGATGACAAGAATGGAAGCCGAATATTACTAACTACCCGACTTATGAATGTAGCATTACATGCTAAATCCAATATCCCTCCATACTGCTTAAGATTCTTGGATTCGGAGGAAAGCTGGGAACTTCTACGTCATAAGGTGTTTGAAAGTAAACATGACCATCTGGAATTAGAGGATATTGGGAAAAAGATTGCAGAACAATGCCAAGGACTACCTCTAACGATTCTCGTTATTGCTGGCCAGCTATCTAAGATAGAAAGGACTAGGATATGTTGGAAGACTTTTGCAAAAACTGTCGGTTCAATTGTTACTGATGAGCACGAGAAATGCTTAGATATACTTGCTTTGAGTTACAGATACTTGCCGTATCACTTGAAAGCTTGCTTCATTTATATGTGTGGATTTCTAACACAGACCGAGATTTGTGTCCAGCTATTGGTAAGGTTATGGATTGCGGAGGGTTTTTTAACTAACAGAAAGGTAAAGAACTTGGAAAAGTATGCAGAAGAATGTTTGGAAGATCTTGTGAACCGTAGTCTCGTTATTGTCAAAGAGAGGAAATCCAATGGTCGAATCAAAAGTTGTGCTGTCCATGATCTTCTGCAAGACTTAGGCTTGAGAGAGGCTCAAAAGGAGAATTTCTGTTGTTTCCCTGAACTCTTTGCCTCAGATGATACTTTATATTGTGGTCGGCGTCTCAATTACCTTGATGCTGCCTCTATTGAAGTTCCGTGGAAGCCACTGCTTCCCCTCTCCCGAACTCTGATCCTTTCCTATCACTCGAGAGCTCTGAAGGGTTTTAGTCCACAGATGTATGGTCCTTTACTATATAAACTGTTGAGAGTATTGCACATACTACATATTACCTTTGATTGTTTTCCGCCTCAAGTTTTGCAGCTTGTTCATTTAAGGTATCTTGCGCTAGCAGTTTATGAACCCGATTGCCCTGAATTGATTTCAAGGCTGTGGAACTTACAGACCTTCATTTTGAATACAAGTCATACCGTGAATCTGCCTGAAACGGTATGGGAAATGGAAAACTTAAGGCATGTCTGTTTGGGTAAAGGATGTTTTTTACCTAATCCCGCGTCTGGCTTCAATTGGATTTCTAAGGTTTTAACGAATCTACAAACAATAACCTATATGGATATTGCTAGTTGTACAAGAGAAGTGGTCGTTAATGTTCCAAATCTCAAGAAATTGTCAATACATGGACGCGGAGAATGTAGTAGCAGTGAGCCATCATCATCCTATTACCTCAGTAATCTTCGCTACTTGAAGCAGCTTGAAAAGTTGAAGCTTTGCTACCACAAGTTGTCAAGCATGGATTTTTTCCCGTCAAGTCTGAAGAAGTTGGTTCTGCAGAGGTGTTCTTCTCTCCCACGTGGATTTACGAACACTCTTTCTAGCTTACCCAATCTTGAGATTCTTAAACTGATGTGTGTAGAATTCGAGCAACACACTTGGAGTCTGACTGAAGAAGTGTTCAGTAACTTGAAGTACCTAAAACTGGATTCTCTCGAGCTTGTTGTATGGGATGCTAGCTCGGTAAACTTTCCAAACCTCGAACATCTAGTGCTAGAACATTGTTACTCTATCGAGAATATGCCTCATGAGATAGAGAACATCTATACGTTACAATGCATTGAGGTACGTTCGTGTTGTGTGATTGTGGAAATGTTTGTTCAAAGAGTACAAGAGGAAGTGAAGAATATGGGGAATGACAGCCTCAATGTATCTATCCAGGAGATGGGCAACATCAATCTTTCTTTTGAACAATGTGTATTGGAGTGGAATAGAGTTCAACGAACTAAAAAACGCGCAAGAAGAAAGAGGTATTTCGTTAGCCAAAATGCAGGGAGTATCCCAGGTTTTGGGAGCTGGACATGATGAGTTTTACAGAGAAACTCGAGTTGACGACGCCTACAAAGATTGATTCTTTTTGATCTATTTAATGTTGTTGAACTTTGGATTAATTTGATATATGTATGTATGTTACTTGTACATAGTCAAAGAAGACAAAACTCCCTTATGCATTGTCCCCCTGAAACCATATTTGAAGAGTCGGAATTTGAATCTTATGGGTTCGGGATTCTAGATTTTTGAGTTACTCTGTTCAATTTAAGACTTGAATACAAGATTTGGATCAAAGTTATTGAGTTGGACCGAACTGTGCTCTCTTTTGTAGCTCTGCCCCTAGTTGAATGGCCTTTGCTGCTGTGACTGTTTATATATATATAGATATATATAATCTTGAACCTCTTGGAGAAATTTCTAACTTCGTCATTGCTGGACAAAGTGATTTTGATTTGATATTCAAATTAGTATACACTTTCTTTTGTTATGAATTATGATGCTTGTATACACAGTTTGTCATTCTTTTTTTCTGGTTTCATTGCTTCAAATAGAAGTGAAAGATATTTATTTGATTATAAGCAATTTTTTTCTTCCAACATTTAGCAAATTTGGTGTTGTTTTCTGGCAGGCTTCAAGTGAAAGAGTTTTATAAGACGTAACTTAAGTTTTACATGGTATACACACTTTTGGCTCGATATGGTGTAATCTTAAGACAAAGCATCGACCAATAAAAAGTTCCACTCGAACTCTAAAGTATCACACTCGATGAGAGTTGATCAAGTGACAATATCGTTAGTGGTGCCAACTAATATTTCTGATATATATATTGGACAATATACCTTACTTGACACCCAAATTAGTTGGGCCTATTAAACCTCATCTTTTGCCCTCTTTTGATTTGTGATGGGCCTATGAACCTCATCTTTTTAAATGAGTGACAGGTTTGGGTTGGACCTAAGGGATGACAACGAAGCGAGACAGGTTTAATATGAGACTTATTTAGATGAATGTGGGACGGGGCAGAGGTAGAGCGGGTTCTAACATTTTAAGAGAATCAAGCGGGTGTGGAGCGGGATTTAAGATGTATAATTTTGCAGAGACTTATTTTGTCAAACTTTGAAAACAAATATTGCAACTCGAGGTTATATCGAATATATTATTAAAACGAATATATGTATTTATTTAATTTCGTGTATTATGTATTCATCTTACTAGAAGAACCTTTTAGTATTTCGTAACGTCAAAGATATTTTATTCTTTTTAAATCTCATTCATGAGATTACATCGGATATATTATTATTGTTATCTAAGAAAACAAACTAGACTTTTGTTCACAAATTAATTTTATTGACAATGTTATTGAGCACAGAGCCCTTGGATAATCTAATTTTGTTGTAGTTCAATCTACCTAATTAGCATGTGCTTATCAACTAATTGGAGATCCATACACATACAAATATATAAAATATTTATGTAGATCCAAACAAAGAGTGGTTAAAAGATTAAAATATAACAAAGAGACCATTATATTAATTTTTAAAATCTAAATCCCTACTAAGGCTAAGAGATTTTGAATTGTTGATACACTTCTTGTTCCCAATTTGATATCTAATTATATTGACATGATTGAGTATATGATGATATATATTTTTAAAAGTAAGTTAGATATAAATTTATATGATAAAAGTATTTGTAAAATAACAATATATTTAGTACTCTGAGATATTTCACGAACGAGAGGGAGGGAGGTTTGTACGTAGTTTTAGAAAAATAGTTTTTGATAGATCTTCGACTTAAGTTAAGCATATCACAAAAACAAATATGTAAAATGAATATGGTAAAAAATGATCATATTGAAAATAACAAAAAAGACGATAATTAGTGTTAACACAGGGATTCGATCATCAAATCCAAACGCTATTGTATATATAAGGTTAAATCTAATATTTATACGTATATATTGCATATTGAACTCTCTTGATACAATTCAAAAATTTATCTGAAACCTCGTTAATGAAAATCTTGACATTTCTCCAAGATATCTTGTGACTTCTTTTTCATCTTAATAAGGTTCAAGTCACTAGATCCAACACAACTTTATATTTATATATTATTTATGAATGATAGTAATTGAATTATATAATTTTAAGATTCATATCTCTTAAAAATAATCAAATCAATGAAGATGATTAAGATTTTAATTAGTAAATAGTCAGACAATATCATGCATGGGCAGAGTGTTATTAATAGTTTAATAACATAAAAGATTCTGTCAGAGTGACATAATACATAAAAGTTTAAATTGTTAAACATAGCAAAATAAAATTATATATCTAATACATAAATAAATATTTAAATTTAATTTCAATGTAAAGATAAAATAGTTCAACTTTTAATATGTATATACGTACACTTTGCGTTATTTTATTTGTGTTAGTTAAACACTCTAATTTGTAAAGTAATCATTTATATATCTTTAAAATTTATTTATCATAGTATATCACATGTCCATGAGATACAATAAATACGAGTTTAAGTATTTTATTATCAGCTAAGACTAAATTAAAAATGTTTAGTCACGTTTGAGTGTCATCTATTTATATAACAGGCATAATACATATGTTGGATCTTAAACTTGACTTCAAATTTTAACTTTGATCTCAAACTTTCATAATGCACAAATAGACACTTTAACTATCCTATCTTTCAATAAATAAACACGCGATTTTTGGAGTCAAAGTGCGTGAAATGTAAACACTTCCACGTGTATTAGTGAGTCAATCAGTGGCTGCCAACTAATTAAACATTTTACACGTTTTTTTTTTAAAAAAAATATTTTATACGTCATTTTGAAACTAAAAAAAATATATAAAAAGATATTCATTAAGGGTAGAATTGTCATTTCAGCATTTTTTTACTGTTCTGGGCCTCGAAAATTACCCTCACTCGCCAGGTAGGATTCGTGTGTTTATTATTGAAAGATAGGATAGTTAAAATACTTATTTGTGCACTATGAAAATTTGAGATCAACGTTAAAATTTAAAACTAAATTTAAGATCTAATATATGTGTTATGCCTGTATAATATATGTCTAAATTATAGTCTTAATATGTCTACTCGCATGTGACTAAATTATTTATAATAGTATGAGCCGTATGTAAAATTTAATCTCAAAACTCTATTAGCTATAAATTATAATATACATTAAAGTTAGTGATCATGTCATGGATTTAGAAAAACTTATATTATTAAATAAAAGAAATTTTTATTTAATTAATTAGTTTAAAGAAAACAAAATGTTGAACTACAACTCTTTTTGTGGTTTTATCAATAAATTAAACCACAAAATATCTACATATAGAAAGAAAAAATATTATCAGTGTAATAATACCAAAAAATTTGATACGTCCCACATATGCAATTTAAAACATTTTTTATTTTTTACTAAGCTTACTGCCAAAGTGTTATTTTAGAAAAAAAAAAAAAAAAATGAAAATTATGTAGGATTTGTCTCACATAGTTGGAGGGAATATACTTTCACATCAACAAATTCGCTTATTCAAATATCTCAGATTTAAGTTTTGAAATAAAAAAACTTCTATCGTTAAAATATTTCACCTAATATGTGAATTTTTGATCAAAATATTTCAAAAAAGTTGTTGAAAGTTTATATGACGATTAACAAACATCATTTTGAAAATCTTATATTAACAAACATTGAAATTAAAAAAAAAATCTTAAAACTTCACTTAAAATGTCAATTTTTGATAGAATTTCTTTTGTAAGAGTCATTGAAAGTTTCTATGACTATTGACAAACATCATGTTGGAAAATTCCATACAATTAATTGACCTCTCTTAAAAATTTACTTCGTATAGTATTCTTTTTTAATTTACTTTTTATTATAATATGAAGTGTAAGATATCATAATTAAGTAATATATATAAAAAAATTCCCTTTTGAGGGAAAAATATATACAATTACTTGGAAGATTCCTTCATATTTATTTATTTTTTGAAATTTTGAGAGTGACAGCTGCCTTAAAATTATTAAATATTTATTGTTCCTATTTTATTAAAAAAAATAAAATCTACCGACAAATTTGGAGTCAATTACGCTGAAGAAAAATGTACTAATAAATTAGGGATAATACCCTCAACCTATTCTCGAAATCTCAGTGACACACTTATACTATACTAAGGTCCTATTACCCCTAAACTTATTTTTTAAATAATTTTCTGTCTCTTTTTGACCTACGTGGCACTATCTTGTGGGTTCAATGATGGTTGACTATTTTTTTCAAACTAGTGTCACGTAGAATGGGTAGAAAACTACTTATAAAATAAGTTCAGGGGGTTAATAGGACCTTAGTATAGTATAAATGTGTCTCTGGATTTTGGGCATATGTTGAGGGGGTACTTGGGCATTATCCCAATAAATTATGAACTATATTTTGTGTCTTATTATGATTATGTTTGAACGTAAATCGAATCGAGCTCAATCGAGTTTATTATATTACGAAATTGAGCAATGATGTAGCCATATACATTAATAAGGATTTTCGATACGTATGTATTAAATTTTTAATACTTTTAATAAAAAATTAAAATTGAGTATTAAATAGAGGCTTTTATCAAATTGGGATTGGCTCTTAATATTTACTTAACATCATTTAAATTAATGATACAATATTTAAATATGCTTGAATTAATAGACATTAAATTAATCTACCTTTATTTATGCCGGGATCCTGGGTTGTTAGTTACTTGTTAGATGCTTTTTAATAAACTTATTATGTTGTTTAATTAAAAATAGGGATTAGATTAGTAATAACCACCACATTGCATAAAAAAAACGAGTTATAATATATTCTTATAAAATTTCATCAATATCGATTGTGATGACATGATTAATTATTTATATATTAGATATCTCGAATATTTGAATATTATGAAAAAAAAATATATTTGCATATTAGAGATCTCGAATATTTAAAAATTATGGGGAAAAAATTATTTTGTTTTTTCGTAATAGAATCTTTTGTTTCGTTTTCTCATAATTTGAATTTTTTTCCAAAAAAAAAAAGAGATTTTTATGATTTGACTATACATTGCACATGTTGGTGTGCGGGTTGAAAATTTGAACATCATGTGTAAATAAAAATTTGAATATTATGAATTTAAATTTAAAATTATATCACTATATATTTGGTTTATTAAAATATTGAATTCTGATCAGATTTGTATTTTTTTAAAATAATCTTGTAATATATTTTTTATAAAACATTTTAAACAAAAATTGCACCACTAGAAAATTGATAAATTTTTTATGAACATCTCATTTTGGACAGCGAAACTAAAATTTAACAAAAATTACTTCTAAAAAATTATTAATTTCAAACATATAACATTGAAAATATTAGTTACAAGCTAAATTTTATTAAATTATTATTAAGTTTAGAAATAAATTGGGATCAACCATGTGAATCGTGAATACGTCTATTACAATGTCAAGTTGGAATATTTGTTCTTTTCTAGAAAGTTGCTTATAGTATGGTCACAATCACATGGTATCCAAGATTCATAATTACGAAAAATTCATTTCTCAAAACACATATATATATATACATATATTTAAATTAATCGTATCAACAATTTAACTCATCGAAGTATGGAACCCAAATTAGTTGAGATGATAACTTCAAATATGGATGCCTATAGGAAAATTAACTTTTTTTTAATAAAGTAAGTTTTAAAATTCTACCCAAATAATTTATTTTTTCACAACTCCACTTTCATTCCTCTTAAGTATATTCACTATTAAAAGTGAGTTAATTAAAATATAAAATTTTATGAGGTATTTGTAATAAAAAAATCTCATTTTTTTGATGGATAAAATTTACTAAATAATAATATAATATTTTATGTGTTCTCGATAAATAATTGATATTTTGTTTATGAATTGCTTTTTTAAAAATATAATGTTTGATATTTATATTAAAGTCGAATTGATTTATGTTTTGTATCATGTATAATTCATTTAATTTTAAAGGTGATGGCTGTCTATTACCATATAAAGAGCACACATTTACTTCTCACAGAGTAAATGTATTTTATTATTAAAATAAAATATTAAGTGAATATATTAGTGAGTATAAATTGTCATAGCAGATGACTATTGGTTGTTGTGAGTTGTGACTCATGTGACCATTAGTTCTTGTGACTCTCATGGTCATTAGTTTCTCACGCTTGAGTTGTACAACGTCATTGAATCGTTATATTTAAAGGACACAAGTCAAGAGTTATATTGTTGGATCGATATAGATTATGTCACAACGCGTTTGAATCTCCTTAAAAAAGAATGAGATACCCAAACTTTAACATAAAAAATTATTTATTTATTTTTATGATTTTATTTTCAACTATACATAAATTTAGAGCAAATAATATTACTGGTGGATTGAAATGTCTTACGTTAAAAATAATTTTTAATTCCTAAAGCGACTCTTATTTTTAAATATTTTTTTATTATTTTAGAATACTTTTTTTTTTGCTATAGCAACACTTAATTTTAAACAAACATAATGAAGAGGATAATAGTACTATATAATGATGATCTAACTAGATTTTTAAGAATGTTGAAGAGCCTTGTAAATTAAATGATATAATTAAAGAAACAATGATTAATGATCAATAATTATCGTATCATTTGTAGTTGCCATAATTTATGATTGTGTAAGAAATTCAGAACTTTACTTGTTCATTTTCACAAAAATAGTTTTCATTATTTTATTTTATTCGACTATTATATTATTATATCTGTTTTATTTATCTATTTCGATAATTAAAGAGAATTTTCATATTTTTCTCTTCATATTATTTTTAGTATGAAATAACTACATAATTTACTATTTAAGAGAGTTTTATTATCGATTATCTTATATAAATCGTGATATATCAGACATATTTCAATTAAAGCTGATATGTATAGTTAAAGAACATAACATATTTATTGTGATTAACTTGAATACTCTATTAAAAATGCACATTTTTTTGTTTGAGTTATAAGCATCAAATAAGAGCATCTTATCATGTGTCTAATACAATTTAAAATAAATTATAATTTAATATAATTTACTAACAAATTAAAAAAATTATGGATACACTAAGTTTTTTTTTATTAAATTAATATATAATAAATCGTGATATATCAGACATATTTCAATTAAAGCTGATATGTATAGTTAAAGGAACATAACATATTTATTGTGATTAACTTGAGTACTACTTTATAAATGCACATTTTTTTAAAATTTGAGTTATACGCACCAAATAAGAGCATCTTATCATGTGTCTAATACAATTTAAAATAAATTATAATTTAATATAATTTACTGACAAATTTAAAAAATTATGAATACACTAAGTTTTTTTATTAAATTAATATATAATAAATCGTGATATATCAGACATATTTCAATTAAAGTTGATATGTATAGTTAAAGGAACATAACATATTTATTGTGATTAACTTGAGTACTACTTTATAAATGCACATTTTTTTAAATTTGAGTTATACGCATCAAATAAGAGCATCTTATCATGTGTCTAATGCAATTTAAAATAAATTATAATTTAATATAATTTACTGACAAATTTAAAAAATTATGGATACACTAAGTTTTTCTTATTAAATTAATATATAACAAATCGTGATATATCAGACATATTTCAATTAAAGCTGATATGTATAGTTAAAAGAACATAACATATTTATTGTGTTTAACTTGAGTACTACTTTATAAATACACATTTTTTTAAATTTGAGTTATACGCATCAAATAAGAGCATCTTATCATGTGTCTAATACAATTTAAAATAAATTATAATTTAATATAATTTACTGACAAATTTAAAAAATTATATATACATTAAGATTTTTTATTAAATTGTTATATATATATATATATATATATCAAGATCCTAATATATATCAAGATCCTAATATATATATATAGACAACATAGTACTGTGAGATATATGACAACATATTCGGTTGATAAGATTATCATTATGATATAATTATGTACACCTTATTTTAATTTAAAATCGCTAATTTTATTGAGTCAATTTTGTATCGATTTAAAAGGTTATTATATATTTTATTTTATCTTTACATATCTTATATCTTGTCTCAGAGAACAAAAGATTAATAAATAAAACTAGGGATCCCATAAAACTATCATGATAATATAATCATATAAAAAATATTTTAATTTGAAGACACTAATTATATTGAATCGATTTGAATCAATTGAACGGGTTAATACATATTTTATTGCATTATCACATATTTACATCCTCATACAAAAACATTAATAATGATGAAATGAGAAATCAACGTATGATTATCACATAAATTTGTTATCATATAATTATATATAATATATTTTAATTTAAAATCACTAATTTTATTGAGTCAATTAGCTCGTAGATCGATACATTTTTGGTGTTTGTGGACCATTTTGGGGACAAATAATAGTCTAGCGATGGGAGACGTGCATAAAAGTTGTTGAGCAATAATTGTAATATATTCAAGAACCAAAAAAAAAGTACATAAAAAAATAAATTCTATAATAAATAAATAAATTTAGTATTAAGGAAAAGGAGAAGAATTTTCTTTTATTCTAGATGCTTTTTTCTTCTAGAATGTTTTTTTTTTAAAAAATTTTGTTTGTGTTAAAAATAAATTTAAGTTATTTATATAAATAATATTTAAAAATTGATAAGAATTTGGAATGAATTATGATCATGAGTTGACATAACAATTTGATAAGTTAATAAAAGAATAAATTTGAGTTATTTTTATAAGTTAAGGGTATGTAAAGATTTAATAAATAATATAATATATGAATCGATGGTATAAAAGAAGGTTAACTTAAATAGTTTTTTTATAATAGAGTAACAAATGTGACTTTTACTTATTTTGTATTATCAGTTATTATGACTTATTTTGTACGTAACTTTTAAACATGTAAATTTTATTTTTATTAATTTAAAGATTTTTACTTTAAATATATGATTAAAATTAAAAATTTAAATTCTCCGTTTCAAAATACTTGTTATTCTTATTAAATATATATCTTAAAATAACTTATTGTTCTAAGAATATAAGATGAAATTTATTATTTTTTCAATTTTATATATTCTTTATAACATTATTTTTTTGAAGATTATAAACGCCTCAATCATAATAAATAAATTGTGCAATATAAATGAACGATAGGTAAGACAGAATAGTCAAACATCCCTCCTCAATAATATATTTTTTTATCCATTTTTACTTGTCTAATATAATAAAAACAATTGTCAAACTTTATTTATGTTAACAAATTATACAATAATTTATCATTTTATATTTATTTTAACCATGTTATTAAGTACTGATTCTCTGATATTTAGATAACTTATGTAAAAAATAGAAATAATATAATAAAATTATTATTTATCAAATCATATATCAAACTGAATATAAACAAATAAAAATAAATAAAAATATTATATTTCTTAAAAATATTATAAATAAAAGATAGTATATGATAAATATTTTGAGGAGGTAGGTATTGTTTTTTTTTTATATTTTATTTTGAGCAGGTAGGTGATGGTCTTTTCCAATATAAAAATAGAAATATTTCTTTTAAAAAATAAAAATAAAATTGAGTTGAACTCTTCACATCCACATATTGTCTATTTTTTTTCTTTTGTCATTATTTTCACACGTTATCATCCTAAATACAACGTATAAATTTATGACAAAGTTTTTGGCCACGTGACCATTGAATTTATTATTCGATATCTATAATGAAATTCGATCCATTTAAATTTATAATTTATAATTTACAAGACCTTTCTGTTAGGCAACCAATATTTTTCCTTTTTAAAGAGTTCAAACATATCCCACAACAATTTATATTAATACCATGCATGTAGTCATCTCATATATATATATATAAAAATTAATTAGTATCGAATATTATTGAAATTTGACTAATTTGTGTAAATAAGCATCCCTTATTAAAAAAAAAATCATATTTAGAATTTGAACGCAGGATTTTAATTAAGAAAGAAAGAATACATCTACTGCACCATATTCTTAAAAAAAATATATATATATATATATATATATATACATACATATGTAACTCTTATTTATTTCCGTTAAACAAAAACTTTCGAATGTATTCTTAATTTTAATACAATGTTTAAGGATAATTAATTAAAAAATTAAACTTTTTACCGGATAAGCATCTAACATAAATTACTATCGTACAATGCATTTTGTGGGCTGCTTCAAAGGCTATCATTCATAGGATCGAAGAAAAAAACAAAAAATGTCTAAGTCAAGTTATACTATACAAGTAGATAAAAGTACTTATTATCTAATAATTCTATCGACAAACGATGGAACGTATTTAAGAATTATTATCATTTTTGTATATGATGCAAAAAAGTTTTTGGTCTATTTTCTTGTCATGGATTTTTTTATTTAAAAGAAAAAAATGAAAAATTTAGATATAAATATATTAGATATTAAAAATATGTAACTATTTAGAATAATTATATAGTTTCATCACCAACTGGATCATTAAAACATTAACAAATCACATTTTAGACTACTGTTGAGTCATACAAACCCTAATTTTTGTTATTAATTAGGCAAGTCCAAGTCAATTAATTGGACTATTGTTAAAAAAAAATAAACTAAATGAGCTTTAAATACTATTTTTGTAAGGACTACGTCTTTTCCATATTAATATTAAGAGAAACAATTTAATTATGTTGGAAAAAAATATCAAGAAAAATAGTACTCTTGATGTCATATATTAATCGTCCATTATTCCTTTAAGACATTTTTATTAGTTTATTTTTTTTCTTTTAGAACATTACAAACTTGCTTATGGAATTGTGTATCGATGGGTTTGATTTTAAAGTTTATTGGTTTGATTCATCAATTATCGATTTGTACACATACTAAACTGTTAAAAACTATTGACTTAACGGTTATTGAGCGTTATCGATTCGATTGTTGATTTAATCGTAAAGATTTAACACAAAAAATAAATGATTAAACAATACTAAGAAACATGGTGACACAGAAATAAAAATATGAAATTAAATCCTAAGTCAAGGATTTTATATATCAAATAGTGTGTATATATATATATATATATATATATATATATATATATATATATATATATATATATATATATATATATATATATATATATATATATATACTATGGGGTTATCGATTAATTCATTAATAAAAAATTTCAAACCGTTCAGAATCTATAACCCGATAATAAAAGAATCAAAATGATTATCAAAGCCGTTAACTAACCCTTACCGATAAATCAATAGCTTTTTTAAATTCAAATTATCGATTTCGGTATAATTTTATTTTAAACAGTCCTATTTATTTATACTTTCACAATAGAATAATCGTAATTGCAATGATAAATTAAAAAAAAATATATATATTTTATTTTAATTTTATAAATTAATAAATAATTTGAGATAATAATTTATAATAAAGAGGACAATATGTATATATATGATAGAGGAAGTAAAAATCATTATGTCCATAAAAATGTACTTTTCGTTTCTTTATTACTTGTCGGGTTAAATATATTTCAAATTATCCTTATCCATTATATACTTTGAAAATCCAAATAAAATTACTAGATCTCTAATAAATTGGTAATTAATAATGAAAGTAAAAATTTGAAAATAGCTATATCAAAGTGGATAAATAGAAAGAATTATTTTCAATAAAATTATTAGATCCCAAATAAATTGGAAAAGGAAAAAGGTACAAATAGATCATCAAATTTTAAAAAGATTTATTTATGTTATCCGCTAAAAGTTTGAATTATTTATGTTATTTTCATTTGAGAAAGACTTATTCTGTCATTATTTATTAACTAAAATAATATAAATGACAATTTTAAGAATACCATAAATAAATTTTTTCTGAAAATTTAATGACATATTTAACGTAGCCAAATCATAATTAACCACTTAATAAAAATGATTTTGCAAATGTGTCCAAAAACTTGATGTTTCATGAGTGTTTAATTGTAAAATGTCTTCTTGTATTAACTGAACCTTAAATTTATAATTTTTCTCCACTTTGGTGATATACAAGAATAATTATAAAAAAATAAATTATGACACAAACATAAAAAGGTGAAATAATGAAATACTTCTTTTAATTAATATTTTTTTAAGAGACGTATAAATTAGAAATATGAGTAGTACTTTTTGAGACGAAAGTAGTATATTTCACTCTCTTCATTCAATAATAATAATAATCACAAACTAATTGTCAATTTACAACATTAAGAGAAAGATAATTAATTTTTTTCATTGTACTTTTTAGATAACTCTTCTAAAAAATTGAACAAATTTATGAAGTTTTTTTAAACTATATTTCATAAATAAATTAGTAAAACTACTTTCTTACTTATAACTTTTTTCAAAGACATAATTATATTAAAAAATACTAGAGAACTAGTATGAAATGATAAAAAAAAAAAAAGTATTTATCTAGTTGACTTATATTTTTTAAATGGTCCCAAAACAAAATTTAAATAGGAGGGAAAAAAAATAAAAAAAAAATATTGTGGGTTTTTAATTTAAGGGGTAAGTAGATTATTTAATGCTCTCTTTAATATATATATATATAAAAAATTCCAACTATTCATAAGGACCATATAAAATCTTATGGTCAAGCTACTTCCAACAAATTAAAAATTTCAAATTGTATCAATTTTACATTTTATTTTGTGTATTGAAAGTCATAACTATATTTCCTTTCACATGAATATAAAATATAAAATAAATAAATACTGACATACTAATTTTTTTTTTTTTCTATAATAAAATGGAATCTTTCTCAATTTTTTCCTTTTTTTCATTTATCTTATTTGCCCTTTTCTTCACCAAATTGAACTCCAAAGAAAATATCTACTACAAAGAAACGTGAACAAGTTTTCTACGTGTATATCTATTTGAAAAATAAGAATTTTATAATAATCAATAATTGTCAAAAGTCGAATTACGTCGATGATATAATTTTGTTTTAATATAATAAAGTCATTGATCAAAGCGATATTTTTTTTGAAAAAATGGTGTTTATATATATATATTTTAGAAAACTTACACTATTTATGAAAATATAACAATATAAATGACTCGGACTAATAAATTTTAAATACAATTATAATAAAATAAAATAAAGCAAAGAAGCTTCATAGAATATTACTCCCTCCATTCATTTATATTTTATCACGTTGACGCTTTTCGAAAATTAATTTTCTTAATTTTTAAATTTAAATTAAATTATATTAATTCGAATATTTAAACAAAAAATTTAAATATTCAAAAATTATATGAAAAGTACTATAAATTATAATTTTTTTAAATATTAATATGATAAAAGAAATACATTCTAAAATATAAATCAAAGTTCTTATAAAATAGAATTTAAATATAAAAATCATGATAAACAATACGTAGGGAATACTGTCTACAATTGTTTGACAAGGGCCATCATAACCAACAAAGGTTGTTATAAGAAACTTTTGATGTAAAATAATATATCAATGTAATTTTTATAAATAAATTTTTAGAATAAAAGATATAAATAGAATATTGTACCAATTTTATAAAGGTAGAAAAAATATTTTTTCAATAGATTATCAACTCAAGACAATATAATTATTCACACTGAATAAATAATTAAAAAAAAATGTCAGGATGAAAATACAACACTATAGGAATAAAATTAAATTGTGGCTAACTTAACAATAACTTGCAGATCAACATGAATTATGATATGGTTGTTAAACTGTTTAACCCTCGAAAATTTTGAGTAAAAAAAAAAAATATTTAAAGGATCACTTTCTAATAAAGATATAAGACATATTGAATTCAAAATTTGGTTTCAAATTTTAACTTTAATCTCCAATTTTGATAATGCACAAATATGCACTTTAACTATTTAACTTTTAAATAAATAAACACATGAGTCCTACATGGCAATATACACGTAGAACGAAAAGTGACATGTAGGATGACATATAAGACATGTGTGTCTATCTGTTTAACTTTATACAAGTTTAAGTGTCTTTTTATGCACACCCAAAAATTGAAAAATGTGATTCGAATCCAAGTTAAAGGACATAATTATGTATTATGTGAAAAATCGTGTAGTACGCGATTCAAATTTAAGTTATGATATGAATTTCGAATTTGGAATAAAAATAGAAGCAACTTGCACCTTCTAGGTTATTATTGGTTCCAATAAAATAGTATGGTTAATAATACCCTATACATGTTAGTTTTTAGGCTATAAATAATGATTCCCAAACACACAATTACTCCTCCATCTTCCTTATCTCTTTAGCTCTTTCTCCCTTCACATTTCACAAATAATAATATTCCAAAAATACATATTTTTATTATTTTTAAAAAACACCCTTTCCTCTCCTTGACCTAATTTTTTTTTTTTTTTACCTCTTTTGGAAATAAATGGGAAGTGAAAAAATGATGAAAATTAATATCAAAGAATCAACACTAGTGAAACCATCAAAACCAACACCAACAAAGAGAATTTGGAGTTCTAATTTGGATTTAATTGTTGGAAGGATTCATCTTTTGACTGTTTATTTTTATAAACCAAATGGATCTTCAAATTTTTTTGATAGTAAAGTTATTAAAGAAGCATTAAGTAATGTTTTAGTTTCATTTTATCCAATGGCTGGAAGATTAGGTAGGGATGAACAAGGTAGAATTGAAGTTAATTGCAATGGTGAAGGTGTTTTATTTGTTGAGGCTGAAAGTGATTCATGTGTTGATGATTTTGGTGATTTTACACCATCTTTGGAACTTAGAAAACTCATTCCAAGTGTTGAAACTACTGGAGATATCTCAACTTTCCCACTAGTTATATTTCAGGTAAAAAAAAGAATTTTTACGTTATCAGTATTATATATGTTTTTATATATATATCGATAGTATAAAGATTTTCTTATTTATATTTGTTATATGTGTTGATAATATAAAGATTCTTTCTTGGTGTTTATTTACCTATATGTTATTTTATTAGAGGATTGTTTTTTTGTCTTCATTATATATATATGTTTATATGTGTTGATAGTACAAAGATTGTTTTACCATGTTATTATACTAGTGATTCTTTTAAGGTAAAATAATTTTTATGCTATTATATTTGTATGTGTTGATAGTAGTACAAAGATCTTTTTATGTGGTTGGTATTTTTTTTTAATTTACATGTTTATGATTGTTAGGTTATTAATTTTATTTTTTAACTACTTGTAGAAGGGATGGATGTTGTATGATATAATTTATCTGAACTAAATAGATTGATTTTGAATCTCGAATGATAAGGTAATTTTTTTAATTTATAAATAAGAATTTTTTCAATTGATTTCTAATTGATTATATCAATTGAGGTGTAGTAGAAAATTGAGTTTAATCTTATGAAGTTTGAATTTAAAATCTATCACTATTTGTAGTTATATTATTTTTTGAAATAAAAATAAAATGATCAAGGGGAGAAAATGCATTTCATTAAAAATCTAGAATAGTATATTTTACTTAAAATGAATAATCAATAATTTAATTTTAAAGCAAGTCGGTTTAACTTCTTTTTAAAAAAGTTAAAATTTAAAGGGGTAGAAAAAATGACATGTGCCTAATTTTTTTAAAAAAGAATAATTGGTATTATTGTTCTTGTTCCTTGTCTTTTTTAATAAGAAAATTTAGATATTTTCTACTAACCAAACAAGAAAAAAAGTTATTTATTTTAACATCAAGATAGGGAGGGCAAATAACAAAAATGAATAAGAATGAAAATTGCATTATTAATGTCTCTAATTAAGTGTTTAGTAGAATTTTAATAGAAGAGAACTTAGTAAAGTATTTAAGAATAGCATACTTTCTAAGTAATATTTTCTAAGTGACCTATATGATTACTACTATAGTATAGACTAATTAAAATAACAAGCTAGGTGACAGATTAAGTCACATTTATTTTCTAAAATAAAATAAAAATCACCCACTTGAATTACAAATTCAAAATTTAATAAGTATAGTTTTTTCTTCCATATTTTATTTACATTTTGTATAAATATGTGGTACAAGGTATTTTGTAATATGTTTTTTTTCCTTGACTCCTTCATATACCATTCAAAATTTAAATTTAATGAATTCGATCTTAAAATTTTAATACATAGTATTTTGAGAAATTACCAAAAAATTAAAAAATATTACTATAATTCAATTGAAGAGTATTTTATATTCTGAGTTGCTAGATCTAATAATAATAATATTTAATTCTTGACAGCTATCAATTTATCAAGATGGTTCTAGTCTTACAAAAACCTACCTAAACTTGTACTTTATTCATTCATAAATTAGTTGTTATATTATGTTTTTTCGAATTTAGTTGACTCAATTTTTAAAAAATATAATCTAATTATATTTAAAATTATATTGTCACATCAAACTGGAGTATAAATATTCTAATTAACCATAAATTAGTGCTTATCTTACTCTTATGACAATTGCTTTACCTATTTTATTTTATTTTTACTTAAAAGAACAAAAACCATTATTTAATTAAGTATATGATGAAATAATCTAAGTTACGTAAATTGATTCGAATATCATTATTTTAGAAATGAAATAATATTCATAAATTCTTACAACAACTTGTGTAGTGGGTAGGCCATACTTGTTTTAAAAAAAACAAATACTTTTTTTCTGAAATTGTGCATGTGAATGCATTAATAATAAATAGATAAAATTTTAAGTTGATCAAGTCACACTTCCCTAGCATATTGGTCAATGAAGTATTTGTTTTTTCCTTCTAGATAGTGCAAGTGAATTTGTAAATGATCTTATCCAACTTTAATGTCTATATAGTTTTTATTTAATATACTGATAGTGTAAAAAATATTTATAGGTTACTCGTTTCAAGTGTGGTGGGGTCGCTCTTGGTGGTGGAGTATTCCACACGTTATCTGATGGTCTCTCATCCATCCACTTCATCAACACGTGGTCGGATATCGCTCGTGGCCTCTCTGTCGCAGTCCCGCCGTTCATCGATCGGACGCTCCTCCGTGCAAGGGACCCACCGACATCTTCTTTCGAGCATGTTGAGTACCATCCTCCACCTACCCTAAACTCATCAAAAAATCACGAGTCCACAGGCCCAAAGTCCAGTACCACGACCATGTTGAGATTCTCGAGTGAACAACTCGGGCTTCTTAAGTCCAAGTCCAAAAACGAGGGTAGCACATATGAAATCCTCGCAGCTCATATTTGGCGATGCACGTGCAAGGCACGTGGATTGCCAGATGATCAATTGACCAAATTACACGTGGCCACCGACGGTAGGTCAAGGCTTTGCCCTCCCTTGCCACCGGGTTACCTAGGAAACGTCGTGTTCACGGCCACCCCAATAGCTAAATCATGCGAACTTCAATCAGAGGCGTTGACAAGTTCCGTCAAGAGAATTCACAACGAGTTGATCAAAATGGACGACAATTACCTAAGATCAGCACTGGATTACCTCGAATTACAACCTGATTTATCAACCCTAATTCGGGGCCCGGCTTACTTTGCTAGCCCTAACCTCAATATTAATAGTTGGACTAGGTTGCCTGTCCATGAGTGTGATTTTGGATGGGGTAGGCCAATTCATATGGGACCAGCTTGCATTTTATATGAAGGGACAATATATATTATACCAAGTCCAAATTCTAAAGATAGGAACTTGCGTTTGGCTGTTTGTCTAGATGCTGATCACATGCCATTATTTGAAAAATATTTATATGAATTATGAGATATTTTTCATATGGAAAAAAAAAATCAAGAATGTACAACACAAATTGTGGTGTGATTTTGTTTAAGGAATTTTGTAACTTGTTCTATTATTTATGGGGACAAGTCTTTTTTTTTTTTTTTTTTATAATTCCAAATTCTTTATTAGGAATTTGATTTTGTATTTGTCAATGTCTTATTAAAGCTAAATTACTCCATATTTTCTTTGTGATTATACCTAGTTTTCAATTGATTGACTATTGTGGCAATTATCTATGGAGGACTTTTCTTTATAAGAATTAACTTCTATACATTCATATTCAATTTAGAATTAATTTACTAACCTAAAAATATAGTACAAGTAATTTATCTTTCAATTTTCATGAAGTGCAAATCAGGCTGTCTATGTACATTCTATCCTTTCGAGATCTTACCTATGCAATTATTGATTATTGTTATGGTATATAAAATGGAGTAATATTGATTATTGGGTGTGTTTGTTGCTATTATTAGTATTTATCAATAAAAATAAATGTAGTACATCTTAATTGAGAAACTAAGAACTTTAATATTGAGTCTCGAGTTTGAGTCTTTCTATGCACGGAGTCAGCCACCTTTGTTATGAAGTGTTTTACCCTCCAACACGAGACTTCTCGAACTAGACCTGCATTTAGTTGGATTCGAATATAAAAACCAAATACCATTTGTGAAATTAAAAAAAAAAATCATAATTACTATGAAATTCTAACATAAAATTTGTGGTTGAGAAAAAAACTCTATCAATTTTTGTTGTTGTAATCATCTTTACTCCTCATTTAACACTATTTTACATATATTTGATTTTACATGCCCAAAGTCCTTTTCAATCTTTTACTTTCATGTCAACCACATGTTTAACATAAATTGTGATAGTGAAAATGGAATCAATAATAGTAAAAATTTAATATTACCTTTCACTTCAAACTCTCTCTATAGTAGTATTAAGGGATCGTTTCGTATGAGTAATAAAAATCAGGATTATTACCTTCACTTCAAACTCTCTCTATAGTGATATTAAGGGATCGTTTGGTATGAGTAATAAAAATCAGGCATAAAAGATGATAGATTTCTAATTTTCTTTTTCTTTTATAGAAATGAATGTGTTTCCCCACTTTGGCTTTATTGAGTAGTAATTAGTTTTCATTGATTAATAATTCCAATTGAGGTTTCATAATTTTGTCTATTCACATTAATTGAGTTTTGGGTTACTTGGAGGTGTCCATTCAATATCCTAATCATAACATGTGGTTAGAAATATGTCTTGATAACAAAGTATTGTAATTATTCTGTGTCTGATTTATATCGAAGGTATTTTAAAATTTTAAATCTCTTTATTGAGGTGCCTGTTTCATATTAAAGGTTTTTCTAAATTTTAATATACTTTTTTGCTAATAATTTGATGTTACGTTAATAAAAACCCTTTTAATCGAATAAGTGAAACACAACATGATAACATCATTAAACATTTATAAGAAATGTGTTTTATTATGTTAATTAAAAAACATTTTTAGTTTTTTACTCCTAAATTGTTTTAATGATCATATTATAAATTAAATCTTGGGATATTAAAATAGGCAATAAATATTAGGTGTATCATATTATATTATATGAATATTATTAAATTAAATTATTTGGAGAAATATAGAGTTAATCCT
This sequence comes from Solanum chilense, assembly GCA_032847665.1. NCBI lineage: Eukaryota > Viridiplantae > Streptophyta > Magnoliopsida > Solanales > Solanaceae > Solanum > Solanum chilense. The sequence continues at coordinate 950,425 of CM064969.1, read as the reverse complement.
AGGATATAAATGGGTAAAATGCGCACATCAGTGTTTTCAAAAATATTTTTTGGGTAAGTACCAGAACAAATCCCGGGACGGGGTGTACCAAAAACTTTCTGCGGCGTAAAGTAAAGACGTAGATCCATAAGGCGTAAGTTCAAAAATTTGAGGCGTAAACCTTGAACATAAAAACGTAAGTTCTGAACGTAAAAACATAGACCCAAGCGTTTTAATTTTTTTTTTAACCTTTTTGCTTTAAATCATATTTTTTGTTATTGGTGTAATGATATTTTTCGAATAGTAATTATAATACTTTTTTTTCTTCATTAGTGATAATAATACTTATCTCAAATAAAAATCATAATACATATTCAATATATTATAGGTTATTCATAAAATTTATTTGTAAAATCATTGAAAGGTTTACTTTTGCTTGTTTTGTTAGTAATAAAATTATAAAATTAAATATACATGAAACTTACACTCCCCGTAGATCCATGAGACTTACACCCCGCATCTCGAAACTTACACCTCATCCCATACTGTATAAAACGCATCGCCTCGCTTTACGCCCCGCCTTTTGAAATACTAAAAAGCACACATATCTACTTTGGTATCATCATTTAACTTATCTCTGCTTTATAATTTTTTGTACAAGAATGTAGAATGGATATTTATTGCAAGCTCTCAATTATTGTTGTGCTAGTTAAACTTAAATATTAACAGCTGGACTTGGATACCCCATAGCCCTATTCTATGATTCAGATTAAGGCTAGGGAAGGCCTTCATTTTGTTTAGTATAGAAACAGCCTGGCCACAGTATAATTTCACAAAGTCATGTCTACGGAGGATAGAAGTAACGTAAACCTTTAAATCAATTATTAATTTCGGGATAAGATATTCTGGACTTGCCAACCAAACTAACAAACTAAGTGTGACTATAATTTAATCCTATGATTATTTGATACTATCCTTCACACCAGACGACCCTTGTAGTTTTAACACATTCGTTGTCGTTACAATGGGGTTCTAAAACACAGAGATTTTACTCGTTGATGTCAATTGGAGGGTCTGTAGGCTTTTCTTGCTCTCGTGGAGCTTTTGGTCTAATAGGTTTCATTCTACGTCAATTCGAGTTCAATCAAAGACCTTATAATACAATCACATTCTCTAGTCCAATTGCTATTATTTATAGCAACTATATTTCGATTCATCCTATTTTTTCAAGGATATTGAAATATATGAACATGACTAAGTAATCAAAGAGTGTTAAACTAGAGAGCATGATATACAAGCAGTTGAATAACAACATACCGCTGATTTTTCACCTGATTAAATTCGGAAAAAGTCCGTCTGGAAACGATCATCATACAGTTGCCAATGCCCGTACCTCTCTGTTTGAGATTCTAAGCAGAGTTGAGTAGGCTTCTTCAAGGTTTTCAACTGCTTCAGATTCGACGAGGCATTAGCAATATCCCGGCTAGTAACATTCGTACACCCAAAGAGATCCAAATGCTCGAGGTTTATACATCCTTCAGATATCAAAGCTAGACCTTTATTAGTCAATTTGGAGAATTGTAGTTCAAGTTGCACGAGTTGTGCCATGAATTTCCCTATCGCAGCAGCTTCTGAATCGCCATCTTGAGGACAGGTATCTACATACTCCCTCGGGACAAAGGGTTCTTGTTGGGACGGATTAACCTGAGTCATGAGATTTCGCCTTAGAATTTGCAAATTAGGACAATGCTGTCCTATAAGAGCTATAGACTTGTGAGATATTTGATAGCAGAAGCTGATATCAAGTTCCCTAAGCAACGGGCAACCAGAAGCTATCTTAGATATTGTTTCATCGGTTACATGTGGACACCTCTGAATTGAGAGAACTTGAAGATTAGGCGACCTGTAAGAATAAATACAGAGCAAATATTTACCATTCATAAACACATGTATCGCGACAACTTCACCAAAAATTAGGAAAAGATCATATTCTGGAAGCAGCAGAGTTGTCAGAAACACGAAAAGAACTGTCATTTCTAAAAGATTGGCGAGTTTTTTTTCTGTTTGATAAGTAAAAAGATAGGTATTGTTGCCAAGCATGTAAGATCACTGACCATCCCCATTGCTTCTAATCTGATTAAACACATAAAGATATAGTTTGATGATCACACAACAGCCCAACTCATACGGAAAAAACATAAAAACTTTGAATCCGAAAAAGAGAAGAGAAGAACTGATAGCAATGCCCCCAGTCTTCATTCTCAACGTTCTATTACTAGTCATTGTTCATTATGGCCATCAATACAACAGACAGCACCTGCTAGTCATCGCTTCATTGTTCGCTATGGCAACCAATACAATCGTTTAAGCCTATCCCTCCTTATTTCTTAGAAAAGAATCTTAAGGTTAGTGTTTGGTCCAATATTTACCCACATCGACTAGTGGACCGGGTACCTGTTATGCCCCACCAGCACAGGCACCGAGTAACTATTCCATTTGAGGCTCAAACAAATGAAAAGAGATCACCTAGCATTTCCTAAATCAGTATTTCAAGACTGATTTTTTAAACACTTTTTGGTAGTTTCATGAATCCAAACACGCATTGGACGTTGAACTGATGAACCCAAGAACAATCTAAAACCAACTAAATAGTAATGACAACTTCATCTCATTGCTGAGAAGAACAGAACAAACGGCAAAATGAATATGCAAAGGTCTATTTAGAGCGCAGTTTCTGCTCTCAAACATAAATAAAGAAAAACATGACAATGCAGATGTAAAACTAAAGCCATCAAATATCACGCGAACGACCTCCATATTCCTATCTAATCCAACGGCTTAAACAAGAAACGTAGATTACTCTACTCCAACGGAAGCAAGTAAATCCGACAGGATTTTTAGTACTGCTAATACATAGCACAGCCATAAGACTCTTAAGCAACATTTTTACTTGCAGCTAACCTTTTCAAGATTTTTCTTTAACTCCTTATACCTCAATTCAGAAAAATTTACAATCAAATTTTCAGCCATAAATGTCATTCTTCTCCTGATTTCATTTTCACCCATAACAATTTCAAAAAATACACATAAAATTCTCAGCCAAAATGCATTCTCTCTCTTTCCAAGATGTTCTTTGTTACCCAGTTTCACCTCAACTATAAAAAAAAATCCCAATTTTTCCCAAGATCTCTTTCTTACACAACATCTCAATTTGGGAAAACACAAATATACATGAACGTGTCCTTCTAACTTGGCCTCAGCTGACATTTATGTCCTCTAACTTTGTGTACGTTAGACACTTAAACTTGTATAAAGTTGAACAAGTAGACACATATGTCCTACGTGACATAATACACATATGACACATGTGTCTACTTCATCCACCTTATATAAGTTTTTAAGTGTCATAATGTCTTTTATTGCACGCACAAATTGGATGACATAGATATCATCGAAGGCCAAGTTAAAAGATATGATTATGTATTATGCAAATGAATTACCCCTTCTATCCCACTTTACACAACAAACGTTAAGTCCGTCCCCCAAAAGAAATGACAACTTTCTATTTAAAAAAAAGTGTCCTTTTCTTTTACCTTGCAAACATCAACTAATTCCACGAGTAACTGCTACCTCCTACACTATCATCTAGTGATTCATTTACACTTAATAAGGTCCATATATAGCTATACAAATATCTATAGTTAAGTCACGACCGAGTTAACTCATGGCTACTCTACAATATTTCAATTTCATGCTCAATCAAACTACGTCACATAAATTGAAACACAGATTAAAAATCTCTTTTCTTCTTATAAAATTGGGAAGTTTTTGATTTACCTTTCAGCGATCAAAGCTATGGATCGATCAGAGCAATGCCTAACCCTAACAAAATTCAGAGATCCATCGCTCCAAATTACAACAGATTGAACCATAGAATCGATTTTGCTCTCGAACTCGCGATTCCAGTAACGAGTCGACGACAACGACGACGATTCAGTGACCGATTCGATGAACTGAGCTTCGAGATCGATAACCGAGTTTAAATTAGGATCCTTACAAGCTTGTAACCAGGATTTGCAGACAAACATGGCACCTCGCCATCGATCTTCAATGGAGAGACGAGAGAGGATATTCACTAGGCATAACTGAGTTAACTCCGCCCAGTTATGGATCTGCACTGACTTGGTTTTCTCTTCTTCCTCAGCCATTTTTGGGGGAAAAAACTAACACAAGAAAATTATTGAGAATTTCAAAAACTTTATAATGTATCATTTTTTTTATATGGAGAGGTGTGATATGCCCTTGACTTTCTCATTTAGAGATATATACCAACTTTCTCATTTATAGATGATATACTCTTGTAATGAAAGTGGTTCATATATATCACTATTTGTAAATAAATGACTTATATATACCCTTTTCCTCTAACGGAAATGAAAAAAATAATAATTTTAATCTAAATTTTTATTATTTTTTTAAAAAAATATAATCTCATATAAGTAAATTTAATCATCGTCAAACATATTTTTTTTGACTTTTTTTGTTTTAATGACTAATTTATAATTATTATTTTGATAATCAAATTTAGTTATGTTTCACTAATATTCTTGTAAAACTTACTGTAGATGACCAAATTTTTTTCTTCAAATACGAAATTAAATTACAATACACAGTAAAAAAAAAATTAATTTTTTTTCTTTAAACTAAGGAATGAAAGAAAAAAACAAAATAAGAATAAGAAATTCAAATAATTATAATAAAAGAAGTCAAAAAATAATTTATGTATGAAAAAATTTAAAATATACCTTGAACTTTGATAGAAGAATCATATATATCCCTAAATAATTTTTAAAAAAAAATTAGAAGTAATAAATATAAATTTAAAATTAATTTTTTAACTTCCGTTAAATGAAGGGTATATGTGAGCCATTTTATAACGACAGGGGTATATGTGAGCCGTTTGTATAACGGTAAGGGCATATATGAGCCACTTTTATACAAGTGATATATCAGCTCTAAATGACAAAGTTGAGGGGTATATCAGACCCTTTTCCCTTTTTTATAATAAACTGGGTAAGTTGTTCGCGATATAATAATATTCTTTATTATTAGATTTGATAATATCCTATTGAACAATATTAATAAGTACTTTTGATAGGTGAACAAACGTGAATATTCGCAAGGGAATGCTTGTTTGGAAAAGTACTTTTTTTAGCTCGCTCGATAACTTAGCTTTTCATATATCTTTAGTTTAAGAATATAAGATTCAAAAGTCTTTTTTTACGTTCTTTAATTTCATATCGAGTTAAAACCAGACAAATGAATTGAAACGGACGAAGTAGTACATTAAGGTGACAATTTCTCTTTCATGTTTCATTGATGCTTAATCTACCACAAGATCATTGTAGGAGTTATCAAATAAAAGTTCAATAACTTCCTTCTTTTGCAAATGACAAGAATCTTGACTCTCACCTTAACAACTCTAGTAGATCCTTTTGATCCTCTAGCTCAAGTGAACTACTACCCAAGTCCTTTGATAATCCCCTCTCTTTCATCAAAGCTCGAATTTTCTCCGCGTCATACCACCTTCCCATTGCACCATATAAGTTAGCCAACACAACGTAATAGGCCGAGTTTCTTGGTGCCAATCCTATAAGCTTCCATGCAGCAAACTCACTCAGTTCTTGATTTCCATGTAACCTGCAGCCAGCAAGCAATGCACCCCAAACGCTCTTCGTTGGTTCCATTGGCATGTCTGTGATCATCCTTAACGCGTCTTCTAAATGTCCTGAACGCGCTAATAGATCAACCATACACGCGTAGTGTTTCACACCAGGTGGAAATCCATACTTCTCATTCATCAACCAGGAAAAAAATTCTCTTCCCTGTGCAACCATTCCTGTATACGCACAAGCACAAAGCACGGCTACTAAAGTCACTTCATCAGGTTTGACATTTTCGCGCTCCATAATGAAGAACCACCGCACTGCCTCCTCCCCGCTTTTAGCCAACGCCAACCCTCTGATCACAGCATTCCAAGTATACACATTCCTGTGTTTCATCTCTTGAAATACCCAAAAACCGTGTTCGATTTTCCCACACTTCCCATACATATCTATCAAAGAAGTACCCAAAATCACATCCATGGCCCATCCACTCCTCCTTATTTCATCATGTATCAACATCCCCATATCTAAAGCACCACAATTAGCACAAGCAGACAATGCATTCACCATCGTCACCCGATTAGGCGCCACACCCGAATCCTTCATTTTCTCAAACACAACAAGTGCATCACCAAACTTCCCACAATCTCTATACCCCATAATCAAAACCGTCCACGAAACAACATCTCTCTCAGGCATTTCATCGAACACTTGCTGACAAAACTCAATTTCACCACAAGAAGCATACAAATTCAACAATGAATTCTGCACATAAATATCACAAACATAACCCCATTTCACAACATGGGTATGTACAGATTTGCCTAATTTTAGCTCCTTAAGATCAGATAAAGACTTTAGAACAAAAGGGTACGTGTAATTATTCGGAAAAATACTTTCTTTATGCATATGAACATACATAGAAATCGAATTCTGTTTTAGGAATGGGATTTCGGAATGTGAACATTCTTGAATCAGTGTGTTGCAGATGAAGATGTGGGGTTTCTTGATGAGTTTAGTGTAAAGGGTGTAAGCAGAGTTAAAGAGACCTAAAGATTTGGAAACAGAGATGAAGTTGTGAGCTATGGTGGTGTTGAAATGGAGATTGTTGTGGATGATTTGAGCTTGGATTTGGGAGATTTGAGAAGGTGAAATTGAGTTTTTGTTCAAGAAATTGAGGATTTGTGTGGATATATTGTTGAGTTGTGAATAGGATTTTGTTGTCAATGGCATGATTGAGCTTCTACTCTTTCAAATGGTGGAAAATGAAAAAGCTTTTATATAGGCTAGCCTCACCATTCAAACTTGAATTTAGCGGATAAGTAAAAACTCCAACTTTTAGTATGTACATCTCGAGACCTCCAATAGTTACGTGTCAAGTTTGTATCAAGTGTCCATGAGACACAATGGCGATGAGTTGGAGCATTTGGTGGCTAGTTGAGACTAAATTAAGGTGTCGAGATTCGGACTCTTATGGAGTGTCTAGTAACTGGTCGAGATCAAGTTTGAGTGTTTGTGCATGCGTGGAGTGTCTAGTAACTGGTCGAGATCAACTTTCTTGTGGAATGGTTGTGTTGTGTGAAGAGTGCATACGCTCTAGTTTTTGGACAACAAGAGCACCAATGTTCCTAAAATATGATGAAGGTATCTACATACCATTTACGATAGTTCAAGGGTATATTTGTCTTTTTTCCCTTTCTTAAAATGGAGGGTTTTGAATGTTGATTTTAATGTAGCTATCATCACATATTTTAGAATTGAGAAGACAATGATGTTTGCCAATAAAATTTAGATGTAGGCAACCATAAACTAGTTAACAAATGACTCATTCATAACAATATTTCCAAAGCAGAGACTTCATTTTTTTCACTTCCCACCCATCGTTCGATACTTATATTGAAGTCTCGATTAATTTGAATTTTCCCTACGTGTGTTGAGACTACATCGGACAAGCGAATTATACCTCACAAAAGAATATCCAGGACAGAAAAGATGCAGGAGAAATGAAGTGATAATATTCCAACCACCCCCCTTCCCCCTCCTTCCCGGTTAAAGCAGGACAGAGCTAGAGTATCAATTACGAATTAATAAAACTCAATAAGTTTATAGTTAAAATTTTGTATCGAATACATACACATTATTAATCTAAAATCACTTCCACAACTAGCTTGCCAACACACAAGCTAACCTTGTCCAAAAAGTAATATCTCACTGGGTCTGGGAAACACATGGAGAAACTGAGTTCATGTCACATCAACATGTTATTGAGGGTGAGTTATCAAAATCTATACATGTGATTCGATGAGACCTAAAATTTCTTCAAAATCTATACATGTGAAACAAGGGATAATGCACAAGTACCCCCATCAATTTATGCCTGAAATCTCATAGACACACTTATACTATACAAAGATCATATTACCCTTGAACTTATTTTATTAATAATTTCTACCCCTTTTCGACCTACGTGGCACTATCTTGTGGGTCCAACGTTGATTGACTTTTTTTTCAAGCTAATACCACGTAAGCCAAAAAGGGGTAGAAAATTACTTATAAAATAAGTTCAGAGAGATAATAGAACCTTAGTATAGTATAAGTTTGTCTATGGGATTTCGGAGATAGATTGAGAGGGTATTTGTGCATTTTCCCTAGAAACAAAGATAATTCTTCTATTCAAAGAAATAATTCATCGAGATGATGAATCATTGATATCTACACATACAACGTCGCCAAAACCTCTTTAAGCATAAGAGAAACTACAACAACAATACATCCAGTATAAACCCACGTATCCATCTAGAGAGGATAGATTGTACACATCACTTACCCCTACCTAGAAGAGGTAGAGAGGTTGTTTTCAAAATACCCTCAACTTAAGTAAGATGCATAAAAGAAACTCGTAGCCTAATAAAGAGGATAATTTCATTTTCCTCAAGATAACATGTTTGAAGAACACTAAAATCAGAACTAAGTTAAACAGAAAAGATCTTGCATACAAAGTTCTTTCATCAATATGTTCTTTATATTTTGTTTCATCAAATTATTTCACCATTTTAAGGACATGCCAATACTAGCATATCTCTAAAGTTTAATAGACCAACTAGTAATAAGTAAGGGTTCAAGCTATAGGGTAGAGTGGTGTGTATGCAACCTTATTCCTACCTTGTGAAGGAAGATGCGTTGTTTCAGATGGACTCTAAGCTCAAGTACCAATCAAAACGACGAGAAATTTAACACCTTAGAATAAAGGGCAATAAATTACCAATTCATAAACTTACACTGCAAGAGTTGATTCAGAACGAGCGACATAAGGTACAATACATCCATAGTTGGAGTCAAAAAGACCCTTCAAAAATGCCTGAGTGCGTGTCAGATCCTTCAAAAACAACGCATTTTTGGAAGATCCGACACGGGGACTGCAACATTTTTGTAGAGTCCGAGCAACGTAGGTATAACTTACAAGCAAAACAAAACAACAAGCACACAATCTGAAATGATATATTCAACAAAGATCAAGCAAGAGTGTCATAATAATCCCTTGGTTCACGTTCAACAAAGAGGATTGCATAGAGAGCATAGATAATTCCAGGAACATAGCCCAATATGGTCAATACCAAGCAAATCAAGAACTCCACCTGGAAAAAGATTCAGAAAAGAAATCACTAAATCCCCTAAAACAATTGACTCAATTCTCAAACACCCTAACAATCACCCAAATCAAAGTTTATACAAAAAAAATTGAATCTTTTTCCAAAACTTTAGCTAGAAAAATCATCACTAAATCCATAAAAGAAGTGATCCACTTCCTAAACACCCTTTTTCAGTTCATCTCAAAAAACAATCAAAGTTTTAACAATAAAAATTGAATCTTTTGTGCAATTTCAAGAAGGAAAAACACCCCACATCACTAAAATCCCCTAAAACAATCAACCTTATTCTCAAACACCCTTTTTAGCTCATCCTCAAAAATAATCATCCAAGTCAAAATTTTAACCAAAGAATTCATAAAAATTGAATCTTTTTGCAATTTCAAGAAGAAGTAAAAACACCCCACATCACTAAATCCCCTAAAACAATTAACCCTATACTCAAACACCCTTTTCAGCTCATCCACAAAAATAATCACCCAAATCAAAGAAACTACAAGTAATAATTAAAAATGAGATCTTTTTTTTTATATATACAAAACAAATTTAGGTAAAAGGGGATCTTACAGTGCAGCAACCATTGCGAAGGCAAACACCAAGAGGAGGAAGCAAGATTGCTAGTAAGATTTCACAGACAAGTGCACATGTTATCTCCATTCTTGATTTCAAAAGGGGCTGAGGAAATGATTTGACTTTTTAGTGAAATGCTGCCCTTTGATTACTCACATTTATATGCAAAAATAAAAATACCATAGGATAGTACTTCTTTATTATTATTTTTTTAATTTTTCACTCGGAGCCTGTGTTTGAGCTCCGATTAAATTTGCGTTACGTTCTGGAGGATCGTTTGAACATGGCGCTCCCAAAAAGAAATATGTCACACTATTTGTTTATTTAAATTAAGTCTTTTAATTAATAATTTTTTTATGAGTTTAGTGTTAATAAGATGATTAGTAGTTAAATAAATGTAAAAAAATTATTTTAGATTGTAAGTTATAAAAACTTCATCTTAATTTAAAATTTTGAGCTTAATCAAACGTCTATCGTATCAAATTTTGAGCTTAATGAAACATCTATAGTATGAATTTGAACGAGTGAAATATTTTTATTTTAAGAAAATGCAAAAGTTATATGTAAGGTGTAGATTGATGGTAGTGGTGTGGTTATAAGATTCAGATTCATTTTTTTTCCTATCAATTATTAGAAGTATGTATTAAAGTCTTAATTTTTTCTATACTTACGATCGAATCTAAAATCTCTAATTAAAGGTGAAACAATTTCATTACTACACTACGATCCATGTTGGTCAAATTTTTATCTTCAACACACTTGTAAATGCTAGATGGCTTCTAAGTTGATCAAATTAAAAGGGAAAATAATGTTTATCTTGGATAAAGACATTTTTTTTGGGGTGTGTATAAAACAAGGACAAGTAATAAAAATTAAAAAAAATTGTTCACACAAGACCTACCAGATGTCTATGATTGATTTGATTTTTTTTTATAAAAAAAATAGTTTTGGATTTGAATGGATGTGGAGGATTTATTCAACTAATCTCAACATCTTAAAAGTCAGAAGTTGTTTAACTACAAAAGAATAAATATTAACATGCAGTTAGTTTTCTAATTATTGATTTACATACTATTATGATTTTTATGAATTATAAAATACTTTCAAGATTTTAAATATAAATAAACATAACAAGAAGTTAAAAGAGATACGTAAAAATTATACTTTTATCTCATACATGCTCTTGTTATAGAGATACGTAAAGATATACTTTTAATCTCATACATGTAGTATATATTATTTTTGACCAAAAAAAACGAACTAATACTCTAGTTTCGCCCCTGGCTCAGTAAAATTGTAATTTATTCTGAAACTACTCGTGTTGAAAAAGAATAGATAAAAAAGACATTAATATGATGCTAGCAAAGACATCAAAATGTGTAGCACTATTGGGAGATAGCTCAAGTCATTCATATTATATATGATAATATAGTAATTTAATTATGTGTAGCACTATGAGAGATGATTACGTGTGTTGAATATTTTAAAACATGTCTAGATATTGATAATCCACATGATTCATTAAAAAAATCGTGATAAAATTGATATCAAAATAATAAATTTGAAATTTTAAAATTTTGAAGAAGTCTTTAAGACGTGTACAAATCATATCAAAGAGCTTTTGTTTGTCTGGATGAAGGCCCCACACTAATAAATGATGGGCTAAAACAAACATTTAAGAAATTTACACCTTTTTTTTTCTAATCTAGATCTTGCAACTTATGAGCTCGTGAAGTACTCACCCCTATGTCTAAAGGAGGCTTATGCAATCCTTGTCGAGGTCGATTCTATAAACGTTTCAAATATGTGTGTATTTCATCAAAGCTATGTCAGATAAGAAGAAATCACATAATATTTTTGTCTCAACTACAATTTGAACATGAGACCCTAGGCTACACCCTTGAACGTTCTAACACATGTAAGACATGTATCTCGATCATTAACCGGTAACACTAGCACTCCTTTAGTCTGTAATGTGGAACAAGAGGCATGCAGAATGCTTCGTGTTTCAAGAGAATGATCAAGGTAACCCAAACGCTAATGCAACCCACCCCATCAATCGTCCTAACTCATGTTTGGGACTCGGAAAAGGAAAAATAGGGTGGAAATTATAAAGTGGGAAAATCAAGCTCTCACCAACGAGGTGAAAGTTCAGGATGCCAACCAATTAAACTACTACTCATGTTAGGATGCCTTTAAAGATTGAAGAGGCATTCAAAGTAGGTGTTGATCTTAACTCTAACTCCAACATCAAAAGTTAGTTCAAAGAAAGGAGGATTGTAAAGTCACATAACGAGAACTGAAATCTTGTCCCTATCCGACATGGGACATTCTCATCACCCCAATGGTTCCGACTATGGTACCATCTCAAATTTTGTTTAGGACATAAAACCGTAACTCATACCCCAAAAGCTAGCTTCACGGAAAGAAGATTTCTCAAGCCATAATAAAAAGTCTCGGGATCATATCCCGGGCCGATGTGGGACATTCTCAACAGAAATTAGTTACCACATATCAAAACAAAAAGCTATAAAGGTTCAATCTTTAAACTCAAACTGCAAAGTTGATTGAAGATCAAGTATCACAAGAGTACAATTCATCCAATGGTACAAGTCTAAATTACAGGCAAAGAATTACAATACAAGAGCAAACAAGGACAACAACCACACAATCTCAAGTGGTGTAGTGAACAAGGAAGAAGGAATTAAACTATCAAGCAAGAGAATGGTAATGATGGTAGTGTGGTTCACTTTGAATACAGAGGATTGCATAAAGAGCATAGATAATTCCAGGAACATAGCCCAATATGGTCAAAATCAAGCAAATCAAGAACTCCACCTGCAAAAACATTACCCAAAAAAATAAATGAAACAACCCTTATCACTAAATCTCCTAAAACAATTGACCCAATTCTCAAACACCCTTTTAAGTTCATCCAAATCAAAGTAGAACAAAACTTACAAAAAGAAAAAATTGAATCTTTTTTATCCACATCACTAAATAGAATAGACAGTCTATCAAAAAATAGCGTCTCTACCTCTAAGGCAGGTTATAGACTCTACCCTTTTGATAGACGGTCTACTCTATGATAGGTTTGCGTACACTCTATCCTTCTCAGATCCGACTGTTGTTGTATCACTAAATCCCCTTAAACAATTGACCCAATTCACAAACACCCTTCTTAGCTCATCCTTCAAAACAATCACCTAGATTAAAGTTTGAAAAAAAAAAATTGGATCTTTTTTCATCCACATCACTAAATATAGACAAGTTCTATCGAAAATAGTCTATCTACCTTCTTTTAGACAAGGATAAGGTCCGTGTTCACTCTATCTTTGTCAGATCCCACATTATAGGACTAACACTAGATATTATTGTAAAATTGATGAATCTTTTTTGTCCACATCACTAAATAGAGCATAGGGTCTATAAAAAATATAGTCAACTATAAGATTTGTGTCTAACACTTGATTTTTTTGTTGATGTTTGTATCACTAAATCCCCTTAAACAATTGATCCAATCCCCAATCACCCTTTTTAGTTCATCCCACAAAAACAATCACCCAAATCAAAGTTTTCAAAAATATACAAAAAAAAATTGAATCTTTTTATCACTCACATCACTAAATCAACTTTACACAATAAACCCAATCCTCAAACACCCTTTTCAGTTCATCCCACAAAAACAATAAACCAAATCAAATTTTTCAAAAATATGCAAAAAAATTGAATCTTTTTTCAATCTTCTTTTTTTGATAAATAAAAGGAAAAAGGGGATCTTACAGTGCAGCAACCATGGCGAAGGCAAACACCAAGAGGAGGAAGAAAGATTGCTAGTAAAACTTCACACAGAATTGCACATCTTGAGTCCATTCTTCAACACACAAGAGGAATGGGGTGGGGGGGTGGGGTTGAGAAATGGTGACTGAAATACAAGAGCAAGGATTATTGGTGAGATGACTAATAATATTTATATATTCAAGTGTCTAAAAATAAAATGAGTTGTCTAATTTCTTTATTTCTTTTTTTCTTCTTCTATATTAAGAAACAAAACACAAAAGTTTTTGGGAAAAAAATAGTGTGGATATACATCAATGATTAAAACTATTGACAAATTAAATTCGCTTTGAATAATAAAAAAAAGGACAACTTTCACATATAGCAAATAAAAAATGTATATTTATATGCTATAGCAAAGTTTGTATAATTACGCTCCATAGCAAACATAGAAACTGTATAATTCGCTATACATATACAGTTGAAGCAAATTGTATAAAACGAAGTGTATAAAACAAGAAATAGAAAGATATTTGGGCAAAGAACTGTATAAAAATGAAGTGTATAAAACGAATTGTATTATTATAAGTGTATAGAACGATTATATACAATTTGAATTTGTATAAAATGAGAAAGAGAGAAAGACAAAAGAGACTTGACAAGGAATATACAATTGAATCGAATTGTATAACGACAAAGAGAGAAATTAGATACAATTTGAAAATTGTATAAAACGAGAAAGAGAGAAAGGCAAAAGAAATTGGGCACGAGAGTATTTATATTGTATAATTATAAGTGTATACGACGAAAATATATGTACTTGCATGTGTATATACAATTTTTTCACGCTTTATACAAACAGAAACGCAATTTATACATTTCGCTTCTGTTTGTATAAGTGAGAAAGGCGAGGGTGGCGAGCGAGATTTGAAAGAGTGGAGAGTGAGATCTGGAAGAGGGGAGAGAGGGGAACAAAAATATATGTATTTATACAATTTTCTCTCCTTTATACAATTAGAAACAATTTTTATATATACTTAGGTTTGTATAAAAAGTGAGGAAGCGAGCAAAAGATTGGAGGAGAGTGGCGAGCGAGATATTTGAGAGAGATGCGTCTGACAATTTTTTGCAAACGTTTGTTGTGGAGCACAATTAAATCAAATCTAGCTACTCCATTTATTTTAAGTTATTAGTTTGTTATTATATACAAATTTCTCTAAATATATATATATATATATATTTTCATTTTGTGTCATTTTGCATATATTTTTTTCGATCTATATGCTATTAAAGAAATCTATTTTCATTAAACGTAAATATATTTATTATGTACACAAGCAAGTCATTGAGGACTCTTATAAAACTACTAGTAGGTTATATATGATTAACAATTTATCTATTAAAATTTTAATTGAAATATATATATATATATATATATATATATATATATATATAATTTGGAAATATGAATTATAAGTTCGTGAGGTTATTAATTTTTGACCTACAATTTTAGATCGACTATTAGTGCTGAATATTTATTTTTTAGTAAAATAAACAAGATCTCGTCAGTAGTGAGGATTTTCTATTAAAAAATAATTAGTTCGTGTTACATTTAAATAACTCACAAAAAAATCTTTGACAAATCAGGGAGTTTGAACATTTTTATTTTTTTAAAATTGTGTACCCTTATATTTTTTTCTTTTGTAAAATATACTTATAAATAATTTATTTTCTCAACCTTATCATCAAAAAAAATTATTTCAAAAAGTAAAGAAATTGATACGAAAATCTTATTCTAATCAATGAAAAATAGGGACATGATAAACTTTTATTAATTTTTGCAATTGAAGAACCAATTAAATCATAAAGAATTATTGTTTTCCTATTATCCAAAAACAAAATAGAAATAATAAAATTAAAAATTAAAAAAAAAATAAAAATGACTAGGCTGTGAGAGGACGCCATTCTTCATCTTGATCATAACCACGAACCACAATTGCATAAATTGCATAAATAATTCCAGGAATATAACCTAATAGGGTTAATATTAAGCAAATCAAGAATTCACACTGCAAAAAAAAAAATAGAATTGAAATTAAAAAAATTAATCAAAGTGATTAGCAAAATTTATTGTGTTTTGAGAGTTTATAATCATTCGATTTCGTATTTGATATTCGATACTCACATGACTGATTCAAATATGTATCTTAAAAGGAAATCGTCACATAAGGTCACCAAGCATGATGAATTAACTTAATATCGTTGAAACATTACTAGAAGCTTTTCTTTTAAACTTTGAACGTGGCGTCGTAAAATTAAAAAATTTGGAGTGACAATTCTGAAAATCTAATTTCAAAGTATTTTTCTTTTTCATCTGTTGAAAAATTATGAATAAAAAAAACTATCTGATATGATACATGTGTGATTCTTAAGCAACGTTGAATACGTTTTTTTATTACAAATAATAATTTAATCACGAACGACGATAATCACATAAATGGCATAAATTATCCCTGGAATATAACCTAGTAGGGTCAAAATCAAGCAAATCAAGAGTTCACACTGCAAAAACCAAAAGAAAATAATTAATACTCTGTTAAGAAATGTTTGTCATGTTACGCTTATCAAAAGTCAATTTGACTAATTTTCAAAGGTAAATTAGATCACATTAATTCGATCTTTTAAACAAAAAAATTAGATATTCTAAAACTATATGAAAAGTATTATAAATTATAATTTTTTCATATTTATATTAATATGATGAAAAAATACATCTTAAAATATTAGTCAAATTTTTTTATAGTTTGACTCTAAAAGTAGAAACCATGACAAATAATATCGAACGAAAGAAATAAAAATAATTAACAAATTTTATTGTGTTAGATAGAGATTCTAATCTAAGCATCTCTTTGTCACTAATAAGCATGATGCATTTAAAATATGTTAGTTTGGTAATTGATTGATTATGGAAGTTGTAAAAGAAAGATTTTTTTTAAAAAAAATAATTATAAAATATTTATGTGGTTATAAATTATTTTAATTATGGATATAAAATGCAATTATTTCAATGTGAATTTCTTATTATTTACTTTTTGTAAACAAAATTATCTTAACATAAACATTTGCTTGTGAATTCAATCAAGTACTTGTTACTTATCATCAATATTAATATCACATAACTTGATCGGTCAAAATATAGACAAATAAATAAATAAATAAAATTCTTCACTATTATTCAATTTTTTTATGATTTTCATATACTTTACTGACCAATCAATTAAAACATATTAGGTGCAATTTAAAAATACTCAACATGAACAATAACAAATTCAGGAATTTCCCTAGAAATAATTGAGATTTGATGTTTATATATATAAAGATATTTTTTAACTTATATATATATATATATATATATATATATATATATATATATATATATAATATCAATTTTATATACATATTATAATTTTTAACCGAAGATATTTAATAATCGTTCTTGATCAATAACCGATAATAAAATAACTATGAAGAGTGAGGGGGGTGGGGTGTCTTACACTGCAACAACCATGTCTAAAGAAAACTCCAAGAGGTGGAATTAAGATTGCAAGCAAAATCTCCAAGAAAACTTCACATCTTGAAGCCATATTTAAAATATTTTATTTAATATTTAACAAATTTTATGAAGAAAGTTTAATAAACTTTTATGTATTGAAAATAGAGTTAAGTTTCTAAGTGATAAATCCAGCTTCTATAAGTACAAAAAAATTTGGTTTTTTTGCTGGCCTTAAGGAAATAATTAATTCAAGATTCAAACTCACTAAAATGTAGGATCTTATATTCTTTAGTACCTTTTTATTCTATTTGGATTCAGATCTATATTATAAAAAAAATTATATTGAATTTTAAATATAATTAACATCATATTTATAGGGCAACCAACTATATATCATTCTATTCTGATTCTCGAATCTTCATATTTTCATATCTGAATTCATGTTTTCGGTAAATTAAGATCGTATCATATTCTAATTCATGTCTAACATGTTCTAAATTGGATCAAATAATATCATTACGTATTACGAACATTGTAATAGTTGATTAGGATTATGTAGAATTAATTACATGTGGATTTCTAATATTGCAATCCAAACATTGTACCGATTTTATTATAATAAAAAATATTATCATACATGATATTACTTATATCAAATTCAAAACATGAATAATTTAATGTACGCATGTATGAAATTTCATAGACAGACTTTAAAAATACATTAAAATATTATTACCCATGAAGTCATTTTTTCTATATAATTTTTTATACACTTTTTTTTTTGGGTCACGTAACCTTTAAACATTTTTCACACATCTTAATTAAGTGGAATGAGTCAAGTAAGTCAAAAGGTGTACAATTTATTACTCCCTCCATTTTAAAAAAATGATCTCCTTTTCTTTTTAGTCTGTTTAAAAAAGAATAATTTTATTTTGATAACATTTTAATTTCAGCTTTTCACGTGACATGTTTAAGACCATAAAATCAAAGGACAATTTTGTACATTTGATCTAACTTTACTATAGGACTACAAGATTCAAAAATTTCTTTATACTCTTAAACTTCGTGTCAAGCCAAACCAGATCATTTTTTGTGAAACGAAAGAAGTATTTTTTCTTAGAAAAAGAGTTCAAAGACAATAAAATTAAGTCGTGTCTATGATCTTGTTGGATGCCTTGAATCGGATCCGTTACAGCAGAAAGAACGGAGGTCTCGCTGCCCGGTCAGCGAGTCGGGGGGTCCAGGGGGGCGACGCGCCCCCTGGCCTAGGGTCCGGGGGGGCGGAGTCGCCCCCGGCCTGACGATATACAATGTTGTTGTATTGAGCCCTTAATTATCTGTCAATTCTGTATTTTTGGCCCAAGCCTGTTAGGGCGTAGCTTAGCACTATATATAGACGTTATGACAAATCCTATTCTGTATTCTGTTCTTGCCTCTCCATAATAAAATTGCTCCCCCTCTTCCCCGTGGACGTAGCCAATTTATTGATGAATCACGTAAATCTGTTGTCTTATTTTTTACGTTTATATTTTCTCGTATTATCTCGTATTCCGCATAACAGATCTCAATCATAATCTAAGAGATATTACATCATGTTCAAATATAATTATGATTGAGTTGTAAGTATTCAATAAAATAAGTCGTATTTATTAGAGAACTTTAAATCTTCTTATAGAAAATAAACCCTAGCATATTTGCTCTCTCTCTTTCACTATCGATTTTTGTTTCAGCAAATGTGAAATTCGAAGTTTTTTATGTGAATTTTGATGGATCATTACAAGTATAAAGCTGTAGATGAAGGTTACTTCACTCAACAAGCCATTCGAGGTTCTGTTATCGATTTTTTCCTCTTTTTTATTTCTCTGTTTGATGAATAAATCAAAGAGATTTTGGGGGTTTTGTTGTGTTTTTCTGTTTGATGAATAATTTTATACATCGACTCAAAAAGATTATCTTTTTGCGAGTTTTATACCTCTAACTATGATTTGTTTCCATTTTTTTTAGCTGAACTATTAATCGACTAATTGAATGATGGTGATAGTTCATTTAGGAAAAGGGGTTAATGTATAGTTTAGATGTGTGTTAATAGATAGATAGAAAAAAGGAATAACGGATAGTTGAGGTGTGTTTTTAATACGTAGAAGGTAATAATTTAAGTAGGAAGACGAAACTATTGATGGTTTGGGGTGTAAATCTCGCAAAAAAAAAGTTACTTTACCCTTCGGGGTGGGCCAATAGTCTGAGTTTGGGACTTCCATGTTGGAGGTCTCAAGTTCTGAGTTATTCTCATCGCACCAGGCTTGCCTAGTGCAGTTACCACTCCTATGTGGTTTGCGAGTTATTGCATAGGAGCGAGGTTTTTACTATCAAGCTGTAAGATAGAAATGGTGTTGTTCAAGCCAAGTATTGAGCTTTTGGAAACTCTCCTTGGTTTGATCACTTGCTTTATCGATCTAGTCGTAGTCTGGTTCTTGTTCTTGAAAGATCGTGAGAAAAACAGTAGCAGCGAGCATCATTCTATACATTTCAGCATTTGGACCTCTTTCTTTAGCATGTTGTTTAGCCCTTTTCGCGGATGTATTCCTAATATCACACCATAACATGGGGAAGGCACAGTACATGCGAAAGACAGACGATGTATGGTATCATTCTCGAAAGTGAACAAAAATCCATCTAGGTAAGCCAATGTTGTTACAAACCAGCTTCCTTTTTGGAAATAATGTAGTTTATTGAGTGGACGGAGGATAGTGTAAGTTAGCATTGTTTTTCTGTTAAATGGACAATTCTGTAGTGATAGAAGGGATTTTCAATTTTATTTGTGTCTTCAATTGGCCTCTGTGAAGTGCATTAGGAGACGTTGGGGTTAATCTCGATGAGAATGTAGTTAGTTGAGGAGACCAGAGAGTAGTGTTAGTGTTGTCGTGTGCTTTGTTATATTGAAGTAGCAATTGTTATTGAGTAAAGAGAGATCTGAGGCGGAGCTAGAATTCTTGCTCATTTTATTTCTCTGTTTGATGAACAATTCTGTAGTGATCGAAAGGATTTGGTTTGTGTTTCGTGTTGGCCTCTGTTAACTACATTTTTGGAGACTTGTGGCTAATCTCATCGTTGCTCTTTACTATGTTTATCGCAACTTTCAGCTGGTTACATAGCATCGCCTGATCATAGCCAACACCAACCTGCTGATACGCGTGAGGCAATCGTAAGAGAGATTGAGAAGGAGCGTATCAGAGAGAAGATTATTGCAGAAGAGATTGCTCGTAGACGAATTTTGGAGTTTGAAGTAAGAAGAGAGCTCGTGATGGAAAGACAACTAGCAAAGCAGAGCGGAGAAGGATTATCTCCCTGTTCTTCTTCTTCACTTCCGTCCTTGAAGCAACAGAGTGACGTTACATCCTTAGAGGAAAGAATTGCATCTTCACAGATGAGAGGGTACACGGAATTAGGTTTTTAGCCTTGACATAACGCCATTTGAGGAGCTTCTGTGAAGGTAACTAAGCGAAGAGCGATAAGAAGATGATTGAGAAGTAGAGACACAAAGGACCTTCCTGTTCTTCAGATTTTCAATTTCATTCTTGTGATTCCTACCTATCATAAAATTGTAAAACTATCGCTGTTTCATGTAAATAGAAGGACTTAATTTGCTCTATCGCGTAATTTTTTCAAGTGAAATATGTAACATAGCTCATGATTTCTATCAATCAGTCAATTTTCAAAACAACAACAATATACTAATATTTGATTTCCCCATTGAAATCAATAAGATAGATTTTTTATAAATATAATTTATTTAAGAATATTTTTAAATTAAAAAATAATAATGTCTTTTTTTGGTAATTAACATTTTATTAATCTACCACAATGCCTCAAGCCAATTGTCATTTGTTTTTAATATCTTTTTAGAAATTTTGTGGTTCATGAAAATAAAAATTAAGCACAATTATGTTATTGGAATATACATTCTTAAAGTGTTATCTGTTAGACAAGAGGGAGTTGTTCAGACGGTAAATATCCAACACTTTCGATTTTAAGATCGTAAATTCGAGTCATCAAGAGATGAAAAAAGTGGAATTTCCTAGGAGGAGTACAAAATGTATTTTTTAGTTGTCTCAAAAACTCTGTTAGCCTGGAAATTGACTCTTATTAACGGATTGAAATTAGAAAAGAAAATTAATTTCATAAATATGATGAAATAATTAATTTTGATATACATATCAATACTTTCAACTCCCTTTCAACTAATGATGTTTAATGGTAATATGTATGAACTAATGCCATTATTAATAAGATTTTATTTGATTTACATGAAGATAACAATTTGTCTTGCAAATTACATCAGTATTAGCTTATATACCTAACAATATTCATGATGGAAATTATATGGCACAAGCTAGAATTATTGTTTTTACATATAGATTTATAAATGGAGAACAAAAATACAATCATTGAAATGACGGTTATAGTTATATACAAGTAAAATAATAAATCAAGTGGTTAAATAATATATTTTGAATATTTTTAACACAACAATATAATGTAATCTAATGGTTTCAGGTGCTTTAAAAGAGTAAAGATATACAAAGTTAAAGTGTTTGTGTGTTCGAATTTCACTAGTAGCAATTTTCTTTTCCCTCTTTTTAAGAAGAGCAGTTTCACTTTAGCACGTGGACACCCTTTATAAAAAAACCTAGCTTCGCCACTGGACTGGTCAATGATTCATGTATTATTAGATGCAAAGAATGTGGTATAAATATTATAAAAAAAAGATAATGATATTTGAGAAATAAATATCATTTACGAGAATATACGAATATAAATATCTTCTTTAAATGATATTAATATTTTATATATTTCCTCGAATATAAAATATGCAAGCTCATAATCTAACAAAATTCTCTATTTTTCGTCTACGTAGAGTTATAGAACTCTTTTTGTCGAAATCCTATAATACGATTGGACCTTACTAGCAAAAATAAATTCATTTAGATAGTCCTTTGCGTCTTTAATGTCGACTAGATCAAGGCCTATCAATTCAACACATTGTCAACAATATTTTATCGATAAAAGATTCATTAATAAATCCATATCATTTTTATTTAAACACAAATTCAATTTTTTTAAATTAGAATGTAAAAATGATGCAATGTATCGTATGAACATTTAAAACAAGACACGAGATATAGACAATAAAGTTATTTATTGAAAAAGAAGAAGAAGAAGAAACAATTACTAATGATTTTATTCATAAAACATTAAAGAGTTGTTTGTTACAAAGATTAATAGCACAAATATAGAGACTAATAATACAGAGATTATTTTTTATCAAGTGTTTGATCTATTTGTTCTTACATAATCTAATACGTGGTTTAAATACTAATATAATATGAATAAGACTCAAATATTCCCTTAGATCATTATCGAAATCTCAGAGACATGTCTAAACTGAACTAATATTCTATAACTTTTTTTTATTTATTATTGTATACACTCTTTTGAATCATGTAGCCTACTGACCGACACCACGTAAGTTTAGACACGTGGAAAATGTTTGGATGTCATATAAATTAAAAGGGTGTTATAAAATTACTAAAGAAAATAAATTCGGGATAATATGACGTGAATTTAGTTATATGTATCTTCTCAAATTTACACTTTAACGTATTTTTTTTCCTAATACACTCTGCCAAACAAACCGTTAAAGCGCAAAATCTTTCTCACATCCTACTCAGCTGACTGCTTTATAATGTGTTGTACATGAGTCAGAAAAAAGTCTCATTTTTTCAACACAAATTCCCAAAATCACTGTTTATCACGGCCAGAAAAAACCCTACCTTTTTTGCTCTGAATCTTTCTCTATAGATTGAACGATTTGCTGTCTCGGCATTGTGAATTTCAAGAAAAATTTCAAATTTTTTGAGTGAATTTTGATGGATTACAAGTATGAATCGGTCAGCGATCAGCCGGCGCCGGCGCCGGCGCCGGTGCGGCCTCAGATGATGACGAGCTATGCACAGCATCCTCATCCTCCGATGGGTTATACACAGCTTCCGTCTCTCACTTACTTCTCTCAACAAGCCATTCGAGGTTTCTTCCTTCTCTCTGAATTTTCGCTTTTTAAATTGTTTTTTTTTTCCTGTGAATGAATGATTTGTACGAAAGAAAGGATTTTGAGTTTTGGGTTTGTCTATATGAAGTATATCGGAAAGGTTTGTGGTTAATCTGGGTGAGAACGTAGCTGATTGAGGTTGTGGAGAGTAGTTTTACCATTCTTTTTGTGTTCAATTCGACAATCTGGAATTTGGGTTTTTGTGTTAGTCTATGTGAAGTATATCCAGGAACATTTGTGGTTAATCTGGGTGAGAATGTATTTGATTGACGAGGTGGAAAGTACTATTAGCATTAATTTTTCTGCTAAATGGGATAATTTTGTAGTGATAGAAGGGATTTTGTGTTTAGCTTATGTGGATTACATTCAGGAGACAATGTGGTAAATCTCGATAAGGGTGTAGTTCATTGAGGAGGCGTAGAGTAGTGTTACCGTATTTTTGTTCCATGGACAATTTTCTATTGATGGAAGGGATTTTTGGGTTTTGTTTGTGTTAGCTTATGTAGATTACATTCGGGAGATGTTGTTATTAATGTCGATGAGAATGTAGTTAATAGTGGAGGCGGAGAGTAGTGCTAGTATTAAATTTCTGTATTGATGGAATGGATATTTGGGTTTTGTTTGTGTTGTGTGTTAGTTTATTTGGAGTACTTTCGGCAGACATTGTGGTTACTCTCTATGAGAATGTAGTTAATTGAGGAGGCGGAGAGTACTATTAACTTTAATTTTTTTGTTCAATAGGACAATCTTATAGCGATAGAAGGGATTTTGGGATTTGTTTGCGGTCTGTGTTAGCCTTTATGAAGTATATCTGGAGACGTTTTAGTTAATGTCGATGATAATATAGTTAACTAAGAATGTAGTTAATTGAGGAGGCGGAGAGTGTTGTTAATGTTGTTGTGTGGTTTGTTATATTAAAGTGTCAATAGTGATTGAGTTAAGTGGGTGATCCTTTTTCTTTTCAGGAAAGTTGGTCAATGTGTGAGATTTGGAAAATCCTCCATTAGAAGTGCAATCTTTTAATTATTTCACAAAAAAAAATTAAAATTGTGGCAATTTAGTTTTGGATGGCTAATAAGTAGAAAGAAGTATCTGGCTTGAAAGGTTACAACTTTTTGAAACAATAAGACCTTTCAAGATAATTTTTTTAGTGTTTTTAAGTGGTCACATTGTCAAAGCAGCTGCTTTTAGATAACTGTAAAATGCTTGTTGTATCCTAATAACAGCATTATTTCGTATCACCAAAAGATGGGAATCATTCTACTTAGAAAGTGTTTCTGAAAGTATCTGCCTTTTTTTTTCTTCTGTAAACTTGTTTCTTTTCTACTTATTTGGAAACATTTGTTGTTTATCTGGGTGAGAATGTAGTTGATTGAGGAGTTGGAGAGTAGTGTTAGCATTGTTTTGTAGTGATACAAGGGATTTTGGGTTTTATATGGAGTACATTTGGGAGACGTTGTGGTTAATCTTGATGAGAATGTAGTTCATTGAGGAGGCGGAGAGTAGTGTCAGCATCATTTTTCTGTTCAATGGACAATTCTGTATTGATGGAAGGAATTTTTGGGTTTTGTTTGTGTTAGCTATTGAGGAGTATATTCGGGAGATTTTGTTGTTACATCTTGATGAGAATGTTGTTAATTGTGGAGGTAAAGTGTAGTGTTAGCCTTAATTTTCTGTTTCCATGGACAATTCTGTATTGATGGAAGGGATTTTTGGGTTCTGTTTGTGTTTTGTGTTAGCTTATGCCGAGTACATTTGGGAGACGTTGTGGTTAATCTAGGTGAGAATGTCGTTAATTGAGGAGGTGGAGAATGGTTTTAGGCTTTTAGCATTATTATTTTGTTCAATGGACAATGCTGTGTTGATGGAAGGGATTTTGGGTTTTATTTGTGTTTTGTGTTAGCTTATGCCGAGTACTTTCGGGAGAAGTTGTGGTTAATCTAGGTGAGAATGTCGTTAATTGAGTAGGTGCCATTATATTATATTTTGAGACTAAGTTGTTGCCCTTTGCGTTGTTTATCACAAGTTTCAGCTGGCTACATGGCACCTCAATTTGAAAACATACCTGATCATATCCAAAACCAACCTGCCAATATGCGTGAGGCAATTTGGAGAGAGATTGAGAAGGAGAAAATTAAACAGGAGATTATAGCTGAAGAAAAAGCTCGAAGACACATGTTGGAGTTGGAAGTTAGACGAGAGCTCATGATGGAAAGAGAACTAGCAAAGCAGAGTGGAGAGGGATTGTCTCCTTTTTCTTCACCTGCAATGAGTTTCTCTCACACGCTTCCGTTCTCGAACCAACAGAGTGTTGTAAGGTCTGTAGAGGAAAGAATTGCAAGGTCACTTGAGGATAGGATGGGAAGGGACATATCAGTCTCTAGATTGGGTGCAAGAAATGAGATTGGGAGACTTGAAATAGTACCATTTGAGGAGCGGATTCCAGAGATTCCTTTTCAGCAGCGGAGTGTGGAACCAGAAAATTCTGCTTTGAAGCCTGTATCCCACAGTTCAGTGCCGATGATTTCAGAATTGCAGTCCCCTTTGGAGCCTAGCAAAGAAAAAGACAAGATCATCTTGCTGGTCAGTATGTTCTTGTTCATACTGCATTTGTCTATTCCATTTTGCTATCCTGAACTAGATATCATACTTGCTATTTCTGGTAAATTTTTTCTTATTTTTTGTTTCTTCTCTCTCTTGGGTTAAGTGATTAGTTTCATAGTGTTGCTTTTTCTGGATTCAATTCAAAATAATTGCTAAAACCAGTCGATGCATATATCCATCTTTTTATGCTTTGTACTGGTTTGTATCTGCCGATTGCAGCTAATCTTAGGACTGCATCCATATACTTACAATGCAATCTCTTACGTTCTTTCTCTCATTGTCTTTTTGTATTTCTGTGTGTGCACGTGTCCTTATTTTCCCTTTTTCTTGCATGCTTCTCCTTTATTGAACGGTAGAGTTTTAACTGGACCCTTGGTAGCTCTCAAACATGTCAATAGCATCTAGCAAGAAGAATAATGAAGTAGATCGACTCTATTTCACCTGATTGTTGTAAAAGATTGCACAGTACATGTCCTTATATCAAGGTTACTAGAGAGGAGAAGTGAGTTAGATATTGCAGTGTGATCATATGAGCTGTAGATTGATCCTGTTTTCTGTGCCTAATTAGTTAGGTTGTTTGTTTTTTGGCTGAAATGATCACAGCTGGGGATGAACCACAAGATTAGACCTTTTTGCTTATAATTGCTATTTCTTTGTCAAATGCTAATAAATGATAACAAATGGTTGGCACAAGTGTTGTGCACATACCTTCTAAGTTGCAGTTTTGGATTACGATTTGAATTATTAAATTGTAATTTTGAAGTATGACTTCTCCACCAGTTTTGCTTCACATCTTGAGGTGAGTGTGTCCAAATTGAGACTTTTTGCCTCGCTTGAAGTTAGTCTTAACAGTTATAATTCTACTAAATATGCTCAAATCATCCTATCGATTCAGAGGTGAGTAGAAGAATGTGTTCAGGGAGCAAATGGATGAGATTGCACATTTAATCTTTTAGTAACTAAGTAACTCCTAAAAAAAAACTTTAGTAACTAAGTTACTATTTACCGTCTGTCATGAGATGGTTCATTCAAGATCTAACAAAGAGATTATGGACGAAGCTACACTCTTGAAGATTGTGCAATTAATTCTAGGAAATTAATGACCGTTTATGGTTGAGCCAACATTCTACTGAAAACAGCCTCTACCCCACAAAGGTAGGGGTAAAGGTATGCGTACATTGGGTACGTTGTTGTTGCTGTTGTTGTAAGGCTAGTATATGATTTAGCTGTTCAGTTTTTCTTTGAGAGCCCATATGCAAATAAAGTATTGGGAAACCAATACTTTAAATTAATTGACAAGCCGGTGACCTTTGTAGAAGAATGGGAGTCTGTGTATTAATGTGGATTAAATGGACCCGAGGAGAGAGATTGACAAGGAGACATAGGTAAATAACCACTCTTTCCGTATAGGCTTAGCATATGATTTGAGGTTTCTATTAGGTGAAGGTAGAGTTATCTGGTAATTTGATGTAAGCTTCGTGTTATGCCTGATGCTGGCTTGGTACAAATATTTAAAAAATGCGGAGGTTCCGACCATTTAAACTATACTGACGTCCATTATGTGTGTAAAATCTGGCTCTCATCGCTCTCATCAGATATTTCGATTCTATGAAAATAATTATGTATAGATTTACAGTACCTTTCACCACTAATCTGATTGAATTTTGAAGCATTGTTTGTTTACAAACTTCTCTTGAGCTTTTGGTTGCAGGCTAAGCCTAGTGTCTCTGGAGCAAAACGAAAAGCTGTTACACCACCAGTGAAGGTTGCCAGCCAGCCTCCGTCATCCAGTGTTCCAAACAAAAATGGGAAAGAGGACTGGAGTTGTGCACTTTGCCAGGTGAGTGCGACTTGTGAGCGTGGTCTGAATGATCACCTCCAAGGAAAGAAACACAAGTCCAAGGAAGCTGCTTTGCGAGAACAGAGGTTCGGGAAGAACTACAGCATCGGTCTTTTCCCAAAGAAACCTAAGATTAACAACCTTTCAGAAGCCGATGGCAATGTTAACCTGGAGCAAATGGTAAAACCACAAGTTGAATTGTTGCTTCAGAACAAATCAGGGGAAAGATCATCTCTGGTAATTTTGGAGAAAGAAGGTGCAGAGGACACCATCACCCCAACTCTGCATCACAATGCTGATGACTTGAAGAAAACTGCAAATGCAGCTCCAAAAAAGCAGAAGGCTAGGAAGAAGTACAAATTTTGGTGCGCAACGTGCAAAGTAGGGGCTCTGTCAGAGGTGTCATTGGAGGCACACAGGGTAGGGAAGAAGCATAAGGCTCGTCTCCTGGTACTCAGCAGCGCTGCTGCTTCAGCTGTCAAGGTTGAGAGCACTCCGACTGTTAATGAAGCATTAAAAGAGGTTGAAGAAACTGAAGCTGTTCAGGTTGAGAACACTCACACCGTTAATGAAGCATTAAAAGAGGTCGAAGAAACTGAAGCTGCAAAAATTGAAAGCACTCCAACTGTTATTGAAGCATCAAAAGAGGTTGAAGAAACTGAAACTGCTAAGGTTGAGAGCACTCAAACAGTTAATGAAGCATTAGAAGATGTCGAAGAAACTGAAGTGATCGATGAGGTAGGTGCAGGTGTGCTCGACGAGCAGGAAGAAGTGTTCACCACTGGCGATAACTGAGTCCAGTTACTTTCAGGAGTATTATAGTTATTGATGTAGAGTTTGGGGGAGGGATTGTAAGGTTAACTGTGACAACTTGTCTACCAATTGTGATGTGTATGTACTATTTTAGTACTCTTAACTCTGTTCACATAATTGGGTATTTTTCAGTTTATGAAATGACATATGATTGGACAAAAGATCATGCAATAGTTTTTCATTATATATGACATAATGCATGATGTGTGTTGCATTGCCCTTGCCTTGATATACAACAACAAACCTAAACTCAAACCCGTGTAATCCCACAGGTGGAGTCCGAGAGGGTAGTGTGTAAGTTTATTGAGAAGTGCATTTTCAAGTCAAATCTTTTTTCTCATCCTTGCATGTTTCACTCAATTGCTGATATGATGCAAACTTCTTTAACAAAACTAAACCATTGACATACCTGATTTACTCCCACAAATGAAATTTCAAAAAGAGGATATCGTGTCCACAAACCATACCCCTACCTTATGAAGTAGAGAGATTATTTCTGATATATCCATATAACTTGAGAAAAAAACATATCAAAAACAATTCGAAAAGAGAAACAATGAAAGTAAACAAGCCATGACAAAATACTAAAAGATAGCAATCTTCAAGAACTACTGATGAATATATTTTCACATTGCCAATCAATATAGCATGTGTATCATTATCACTAGATATATCTGAGTTCTCTTTACACAAAGGCAAAATGCATACCTACATATTGAGGGGGGAAAAGACATCTAATGGTAACTTTTTTTTTCATAACCGAGAAATCCTCGAGGGTCAGTAGAGACCTCTTTGGATAAGCTACAACTACCATAGCACTCGCTCTAGATCGAAAGTTTTAAGAGGTATTTATTGAAAATTAAAGGATGGATCAAACCCTCAAAGCAACAGGATCTTGCCAAGATATTTTCCGCTTCTCAACATGAGAAGTTCCTTCTCCCACATTCCTGCATATCGATAACTTTAAGTCTCTGTGCTGATCATCATTTATGTTTTGAATTAGTCCTCTCTTTGTCTCTTCAAAGTTCAATGGTTCAAAGTTTGCTTGAGGCTCCTCTTCCCCTATCTGCAAAATGAGATGCCGAAGGCAAAGTGTTAAAATGTATTATTACACGTCAAATGTATAAAACAATACTCTCTTCCTTTTAAACTGTCCCAAAAGAACATTGCATTTTTTTATTCAAAACTCGTTGATTGTACATCCATAGAAATGTCATAGCATCTATATACACAAGTTCAAACTTGGGATTTCTTGTTTAGATACTTACCGAGATTTCATTCAAATCAATGACTGGAGCTCGACTAGGCAATACAACATCTTTCCCAACATAATCAGTTTCCTGATTCAAATCAAAGACGGGTATGGTACTCCTCAAAACAAAACCATTCCCAGCGAATGACCTGTCATTCTGATTCAAATCAAACACTGGAACTGCGTTTTGGAGCAGCATTTCCTTACCACTATACACTCTTGATTGGTGCTTCAAACCTGAAACTGTACTACGATGAACAGCGTCTTTCCCAATATGTAATGCCTGCTTATGATTCACAAGAATATCCGAAGGTGTCCTCTGCGATGAAGCTTCCTTTGCAACTTGAATCCTTGCTTTCTGTTTCGGCCTAGGAAGAGGGGGCAGTTTGTGTTGCTTCACCTCCTTTTTGCTATGAAATCGCTCATTCATCCCATTTATACCGTATAACTCTGTGTTCAGCAGGGCTGCTCGTTCTTGCTGTTCAAGATGACCTGATGACTTCATCTGCAATAGGTATTTGTGTCTTCGGCGCAAGAAACTGCAAAGATGAGGAATGCATTTAGAGTAAGAATAAAAGAAAATTCTGCAAGCATACCAAAAACAGTTGCATCAGAAAGAGAAGTATCCAGAATTTAACCTTTGATACTCCCATTAAATCAATTACATTTTTCAAAACCATGGTTCAAAATTTAGTATTGGATGACATCGAAGTAATTGAGCATGTATATCAATGCTGTGTGCGAATATATGGGTAAATTTCCACCTCTGGCATCTATAGATGCACATTAACAGCAATATGAATCATAGTTCAATCATCAATCTAGTGTTAAAATTCTCCAGACACACGACCAATTATCCAAACGATTTAGCTTCAACGTGGTTACTAAGTTGACCTTAGACGATCATTTTTTAGAGCCTACACTACATAATGCAACAGACTTGCCCAAAACTCAGAAAAAGAAAAACAAGTCGATAACAAAAACTTACTGAACTTCAGCAAGTAATTTTTGTTTCCTCATTTTCATGTCCTCCAATTTGTTCCTCGTGTCATTAGTGTCCTGTAAATAATTGTAACAAATAAGATGCACGTAAATTAACTGAATATGCACAACCACACAGTATGGTTATGATGGATTCACATACAAAGATTAGTTTAAAAAAAAGATACTTTATCAAAAGATAAAACCAGAAAACGCATCACTAATACTCACTAAACCACAAATATTATTATAACAATAAGCATCACGTGGCTTAAAGTTTCTCAATGGGCATGCAACTGACAAATTTCTCAACTCTCTACATAAGTTCTTCAATTCATAACCATAACTAAGGAAAAAACAGGAACCAACATAAGACAACTGGTGAAAATAAGCAAATCCGGGAAAAGCCCCAATCGTTTTTTAACAACCGTGACTGAGCCAACTTACGCACACCTCAACTGATTCCATTGGGTACTAGCCACCTCCCACCAGCACAAATATCGTGTAACTCAACTAATTCCACGGGTACTTCCTACCTCCCAACAACATAAAGTCTAAAACTCATTCACAACCATATCATCTATATAGATCGTTTCTTTCCATTGTGATCAATTACTAATACTCGCCATATCGTAAACAAATTCATTCACAAAGCTAAGGAAAACACAAGAACCAACATAAAACAACTGAATAAGTAAATCCAGGGATAGCCCCAATCATATTTTTACAACCACAGTGTCTGAGCCAACTCAGGCACACCTCAACTAATTCCGCGGGTGCTACCTCCCACCAGTATAAGATCGTGTAACTACTAATTCAAGAGGTACTTGCTAACTCCCACTAGCATAAAGTCTAAAGCATAATCTCAACCATATCATCTATATAGTACTATAGATCTTTTCCTTCCATTGTGCCAGATTACTATACTCACTATATTATAAACATAAGTCCTTCAATTCATACACAAAACTAAGGAAAACACAAGAACCAACTATTGAATAAACAAATCAAAGCTGAAAAAGGCAGGAAACACAACAAATCAAAACCAAGAACAGTTCCTCAAACAACAAAAACACCAATAGAAATCTAACCACATGAAGCTCCACCAGAGACAAATCAACAAACAGTTCTACACAAAATCCCAAAATCACACAACAATTTCTTTTTTTTATCAACAATAAGCATAGATCTTCAAAACTACAGGCCAATAACAACCCCAATTTTCTATCTTTTTTACCTTGTGGAGTTCCAGATAGTCCTGCAATAGAGTCTGATGCTTCAATCTAGCATTATTCTCCTCAAACACCACATAAGGTGATGATTCTGAAGCAACCCTTTTCATCTTCTTAGACATATGAATCAAATCACAGAGAAATCAAACAAACAAATGCTTAAATCACAAAAAGAACCAATCTTTGAAGCAAATAGACAAAACCAAGAAAAGGGTATGGCGGCAGAAGAAAGAAAAGAAGGAAAAGTAAGAGAAAAAGAAGCGTGTGGAAGGTAAAGATAGAACAATAATACAAACACAAATAGGTTAAGAAAGAAAAAAAAAAGGGTAATTGCGAAAGAATAGAAAAGACAGAACACAATTGGGGGGTTTGGGGTGTGTGTGTGTGGGTGGGGGGGGGGGGGGTTGGAGAAGAGATAAAGAGTGTATTGTGGTGAGAAAGTTCTCTGTGAAAACTCTGACCAAGACAAACCCACATAAACCGGTAAACAAGGAAAAAGGAAAAAAAAATAACAAACAGTAACAGTATACAAAAACATTGTGTTTCTTGTTTGTTGTTCTTTTAAGACAGTGATGAAGATGGAGAAAAAGGGGGGTGGGGGGGGGTAAGGGGGGTTTGTAGCAGAAAGGGTATTTGTGGTAAAAATTGTGTCTTTAGGTTTGATGAGTTTGAAGACATCTACCCTTTTTCCATTCTTGATTTCTTTCATATTTTTTGGAGTTTTTCTTCCTATGCATAATTTTTGGTCCAGCTGGGCCATTAGAGAGAGTTTGATGGTGTGGACTCTTCTTGATTTTGTGGGAGGTGGGGTGGGGTGGGGGTGGGTTTAGGGGTGGGGGTGGGGGTGTAGTTTCTTGTTTCTTGAATCATCTTCTCTCTTAGCTTTTCTGTAATAAGATGTAGAAGTCATCATATAGATGTAGGAGAATAGAAGAAAAATCAGGTAATTTATGAGGTGGACTTTTTTTGTTGGATTTGAGGGGTGGGGTGGGAGAGGGGGGGGCTGTTCACTAGTGATGAGGCCATGGATTTTGCTGAAAAAGAGCATGACATAGAAAGAGAAGATGCTTCTTTTCTCTTTTTTCTTCTGATTAGTATGGCAGAGTTTATTGGTTGAAGGAAATGACAAGAATGGTCCCTTAACTTTTGAGATTTGGTTTAAAATGGTGTCTTTAAGTATTTCTTTATGTAGTTTTGACCCATAGAATTGGTCAAAAGTGTGTATATATATATATATATATATATATATATATATATATATATATATATATATATATATGTGTGTGTGTGTATGTGTGTGTGACATTTTTATGTTATTAAACTTGCACTTCATGTATTTTGTTTTAGTTCTGCTCAACATATTGTCTTTAGATTTTAAGGTTTGTTTTTTAATTACTAGTCGATCGTTAACTCTACTTCGTTACTTGTTGATCAATACTATGTGCTTGCAAATAACATATAATATGGTACTTTTTCTTGAATGTACCTTGTCAATTCATTCATCAACAAACAAAACAAATGGGTTGAGAGTTGATCCTTAGTGCAACCCCGTTTCGACTAAAAAGTGTGTTGAGTTCCTCACAGTCTTCGACCAGGTTTTGGCTCCATCAATCACCTCCTTAATCACTATGATGCATGCCACAAATAAAACCATATACTTCAAGCATCTACATAAAACCTCTCTGTACTTTATTGTATGTTTTTTTGTAGGTCAATGAATAGTATATGTTAGTTTCTTACTTTCTATACTGCTTCAACAATCTCCTTAAATGATGAGAAACTTTCATTGTGTCAATCGACTCAACATAAATTCAAATTGTTCTGAAAGATAAACACATTTCTCTCTATCCTTATCTCGATCAACCTCTCTAAAACCTCCATAGTATGACTTGATAGTTTGATACCCCTAGAGTTTGTTATAATCATAAAAAAAGAAACATTTAAGGGACTTACTTTAATTTATCTCAAACATCAAGGAGTATATTTATCAATTTCAATTATTTTGTTGTCTACCTTTGGTAAAACTTGTGATGTTTTCTCTGTGATAGTGATGGGCTTTTTCTATACATTAGCATGTTCTTTTACCATTATACCCTCCTTTTTGTTTTGAAGTGCTCCTTCTTGACTTTAATTCAACATCACCAAATTCTAATATTGGAAAATGGAAACCATGAGTGTGAAGCTTTTCTTTCAACTCTGTCAGCCATTAATATTTGTTGTGTGTCATGTGGTCTCCACCTATTTGAAAAGATAAGGTTAATTTTGACATTATTTATTTAGTTCACGTCTTATTTATTATGAGCGATGTTACTTTAGACGAAGAATAATTAAATACAAGTACTTTATCAAGGGTAAATTAGTCATTTGACATGAAATACCAATAGAATCGCAAACGAGCTCGATCAACTCGAGCTATATTAAATTTCCTTACTTCATTATGGCCTTGCCATTGGCCAAGGATCTTAACGAGTTCATTTACATCAAATTATATCAAAGCGATCACTTTTTTCTTTTATAATAGACATACTTTCTATATATATAAAATATGTAAATAAGCCCTAACACATCCTAATAATAAGATGAATATAAGACATGAGACAATAGTTTACAACAAAATTATAGACATTTTTCTAATTCATTATAAACTATTGAGACATGTTCTTAATTGCCTATTTATTGTCTTTACTCCAATACACAGGGGTAAATTAGTCATTTTGACATGATGACAAATAGAGTTTAGGATGATATAAATAGAGTCTACTGAATGGGTGATCAGTCCATTCCATACCTAACTTTCTGGAATTGTGTGAAACCATCCACATTTCAAAAGTTCCATACCTTACCCTGTATTTACTATATCGTCACGAATGAATTCACAAAATTTAAAATTAAATATATTCGGTAATAATTATTTTAAAATATTTTTAAACTAATATGCATCAAAAGCCGATATAATCCTTAATTTGAATCTCATAACTTAGAAATTCTAAATAAAAAACTCTGTCGTTAAGAAATAAAGAGTATTATCTACTAAATATAATCTCAAATGGACCTAATAAATTTGGGCCCAAAACAGATTCGATTAGATATAACTTGAAAATATCATAAATTATAAACTAATGCATATGAAAAACTAAAAAAAATTTAAATTCTCATTTTGTGATCTAAAAAACCTTTAAAAAAAGCAACAGATGATAATAAATATGAATTCAAAATTAGTCAAATATATACTAAGACCATGTATATCTCTTTAAACATCATGTCTACTAAAAATCGTCTCTTAATAAAATTCAAGCCCTCTTAAAGTCGATAAATCCAAAATGACTTGAAAAATTAATCAACTCAACTCTCGATATCTAAAATCTATGCATAATATAGTAAAATTGTTCCTTTGTAACATAAGAAACTACTAGTCATGTAATTATATGTATGTTTATCCACAGATTTTAGGCAGAAAAAGTGATGAATATTTTCTTGAAAGTTTGGTTGTCTTGTTTAACAATACATGTTGTCTGCTAAATTGTTTATTTGGTAAAAAATTAAGTTGTATATATAAAGAGATATTTTTTACTATTTCTGAATATATATTGGTGAATCTCCTAAACACTAGGGTAGAAGTTGACTTATAATTCTAAAGGTTTAATATTTATCTGGAAATTCTATATTTAAAGATGTAAAATTTATTTTGATTGTTACTTAAATTTTATTAAATATTATCGTTAAAATTTATTATTACGTACAAATCTCATTTTATATTTATTTATTATTTAATAATCATATTTTATTTTTAATAAACTTGAAATGTCAGTTAACAAAATAAGTTTAACAATCTTGATAGAAAATTAATTGCCTTGACAATTCTAGATATATTGAAAAAAGATTTGAGTTTTCAATACACAAATTTCAAATGAATATGATAATTTGCAAAACTCCCATAATTTTCTTGGGAGCTATAAATTAAAATTGACTTCTTTTTTTTTTATGACTTTCAACTTCCTTAAGATTATTGTAATCTTAATAAATTTTTATGAATTTATTTTGGTAATTCTTTGCCAGCCAAGAATGATTGAAAAAGAATAAATGCTCTTTTAGGTTGAAATAATGGAACTTCATGGCCAGCTCCTCTAATTGTTGCAAATGTAAGTCCATCATATACTTCTGTCCATCCTCCCACCTACAATATATTTTGATATTCATCATCTATGAGTTTCGACTCCGGTCAGAGTCGAATTTAAAATTTAAAATTTTGTTAGGATGACAAAGGTAATTTCGATGTCTATCAGAGGCGAATTTAAAATTATTTAAAGTTTATTTAGTATGACAAAAGTTATCTTAGTGCTAATCAGATATGAGTTTAAGATTTAAAGTTTATTTTATTTAACAAAAATATATTTTAACGTGACTCAAATTTAAATTCAAGATTTAAAGTTTGTTTTATATAACAGATCTTGTGTGATCTTATTATGTTCATACATTATATAGTTTTTGCCCCATATGTATCAATAGTTTGAAAAATAAATAATAAATTTAGTTCTTTTCGATGTAAATTTTAACGCCGCCACTTATTAAAAAACTTAAAATAGATTGTATATTAATTACCTGAGTTCCAGAATACCAAGGATACCATGGAGTTTTAATCTTGAGATTAAGATGGCTTAGAGAGAACCGTGTGGCGGTCACTGGTACCACTGAATCTGTATCCCCACTGCATATAAATTCAAATATATTTATTTTGTGGTAAAGACGAAAATTTAATCTCTAAATAATGTGTTTTATAATTGTGTAGTTCAATAAATCAACTTCTGAAGATAAGTTTTTGATATTATTGATTGGTCAATACAATACTAACCACCTCTTTAATAACGTTCTTTTTATTAATATTGACTAAAAATCGATTTTGAACGATCGATAAAATAAATAAATTATGTAGCACATTTCTATGTTTAACAAAAAAAAAAAAAAAAAAAACTGTATAAATTGATTGGATTTACCTGAACATCCATATTCTAAGACCAGCAGCCATTAGTTTCTTATATATTGGTAGCATTGAATCATCAGAGTCCTTCCAATTCTTTAATAATATATCACTGTTTTCTCAATTAAAAAAAAAGATAAAAATTAATTATCTAAAATCACATAAACAGATAATAAATAATTTTTTAATAAATATATGCGAAACGATATTGTATCTAATCTAACAGTAAAAGTTAGAATATATAATACCATTTACTACAAACGACTCATTTTACCAATAGGTGAGATTCTAACACGGAGTTACTAACACTTGATAAATCAAGAACTGAGATGAATCTAACTCTACTTTCATGTTAAATAAATGATATTGTGTCTAATCCAGCACCAAAAGTTAATTAGCTCATGAGGTGAAATTTTTTTTAATATCGTACAAGAACAATATATGTTGTGCTATTGTCGAGCAGGACAGATCTACACTTAAGTTATACGTGTTCATAACAAACTTCGACTCAAACCCTATATTTACAACAACATATCATGTGTAATTAATCCACCCGTGGGTTCTAGAGAGCTAGAGCAAAACTACGCGTAACTTTTTTCATGGTTAGAAAGTTGTTTTTTAATAAACCCCGACCCTGAACTCAAAAAAGAAGGTCTTTGAGCAAGGTTGCAAGAATAATATACGACAGTCAAATAGCAAGATACAAAAGAAATGAATCAACGGATCGAAAGGAAAATGTAACTACACTATTACTAATACATATAAATAATTTGTCCAAACCCTAATAAACATATAAAATTCGTTTCAGAGAAAAACAAAAAAACTTAAAATTCTGAATCCGTACCTGCAAGCCGTCCACTTGTATGAAATCTTAGTGAGATTAGCATGCATAGCTCTTTGCACATCATGTCTATTAAAATATTCCTCAGCATAATTCTCAGTGCATGGATCATAGCCAGATAATTTCCTATGAATAATTGTGTTCTTGAACCTAACATTATTATAATTTGTTTCATTTTGCACAATTTTACAAGATGGTGTATAAATACTATATTGATCAATTTGACCAAATTCATGGTTCACTGCATAACTCACTGATTCATCACATTTTATTGATGAATTTTCAGATGTAAAATTGCAAAAATTCATTATATTTTTGTATGTTTTGTCTGAAATCATTGAGTGACTCCACCAATATGTAACAGTACCAATTCCATCATATTTGTTATCAGTAACAGCATTTCCTACCTGTGTATTATTTATTTCAATCATCATGAGTATGCCCAAAAAAAATAATTAAAAATTATATTATTTTTCATTCGATGTCTGATATCATTTTTAAGTTTTAATGAATCAGAATTCACACTAGAAAGTCCGACTTTGGAGGGGTTATAAGTGTTCATATCAAAGGCGATTCGAATATTCTAAAACCTCTTATTAAAATGTAAGGGGTAATTACACTTTCTAGTCCCTCGACTATCTATAGATTTTCATTTTGGTCCTTTGTAATTAATAGTTGGTTAATCACATCTATTTAACCTTCAATTATTTTACTATTGAATAAAAAAGAGTGAATTTTTTATATAGTCCATCAAAAATTTGCTCGTTGGAAAGATTTTTACCGTATTTTCTATCTGAATTCCCTAAAAGAATGAGCTAATTTTTTATAGGACGTTCGTTGAAAATTAGTGTTTTTATTAGTAGTATTGAAATAAATTGTTTTGATCCTTTTATATAGAAAACATGTGATACTTAGACTATTTATACAAAGTATATTGTACTTGATTATTATGTATTTAAAAAAATATGAATTTAACATGACACATAAATAGGTTATTAAATGGTTTGACACTAAATAGTTTTTAAAATTTGTAAGGATTCAATTAGCAATGTACATTCCTATTACTTATTAATTGAAGGTTTAAATATGTTTAACCAAAAATTACAAGGACCAAATTTAGAATTTATTAATACGTGAGGGACTAAAAGTGCAAATTTCCCTTTAAATAAAAGATTTTTAAATACAATTATATGAATTAATTACTTACCATGAATCCTTTAAGATTTATGATTGGATGTGATAATTTCTTGTTATAATTGTAAATAGCCTGTGCTAATTGAGGAACATAATGCCCTGATAAACACAAAGAAAATGTTTAATAAAAATTAATTAGGGAGAATTAGAGACTAATTTTTTTTTTAAAAAAATAAATTAATTTAAATACCTGCATAACTCTCTCCAGCAATATAAAAATCTCTATATTTATATTGCGGAAACCTTGACATCCATCTTGTGAGGAATATTAGTGCATCCTGAGCTGTGCCAATAAATAAATTAATACGTCAATGTAGTTATATTTTAACGTCTAAATATATGTCCACCCCTGCTTAAACTAAAAATAGACGTTAGATATACAATATACGTGTAATATATGTATGATGATCTATGTATATCGGTTAAAATATTAAAATATTTTACACTATCATTATAATTTAACCTATTATAATTCAAATATAAGTTAAAATAATACTATATATTACATTATTGAAAAAATAAATATCAATAAATTAAATGTGTATTTTTACCTGTTTTTTTATCCCCAAAATCTTTAAGATCAGAGCTTGTATTTGTATAAGAAAAACCAACACCAGCTGGAGATTCCAAGAAAAGTATATTTGCCACTGCATTTATAACATTTAAAAAAAATAATTTTTTTTTATTAAAGTAAAAAAAATTATAAAAAATATAAAAGTTTTTACCTTTATTCCATGAATATTTGTTTAAATAGAGGGAAGAACCAGTTTTATTAATTCTAAATGGACCAATTTCTTCTGATGCCCCATATGCTATTGATGAACAACCTGGACCTTCATAGTGCAAAAATAATTTCAACTTTGAGGTGAAAATTTATCGAAAATATAAATATATATATATATATATATATATAATCTTTTAATGTATAATACATGTATAACTATGTATAATCAGAGATGGGCTTGTTGCTTTGTTACTAACATTTGTCTTAATACGTATCATATCATGCATGAATCTATATTATATTAAGTCAGGTTTCACGTATCAAACGTTAAATGAAAAATTAATAAAATCAATTGTTAATGCTCCTTTTTCATGTTCTTAATTTATCTGATATATTTTTCTTTCATTTTTTTTAATTTTAAAAATAATTTAATTTTAAATTTTTATTTTTTATTTAATGAAATGTTTTATAACAACACAAATATTTAAAACTCGTTAACTTGCGAGTTCAATTAAAAATCTTTTCTTTCTTTCTTAAATTGATTATTATTTTCAAAGTTTGTTGCATTTAAAAATCTTCTCTAACTTATTATTCACCTACCCATCACTTACCATCATTTATTATCTTATATTATAATTATATTATAAAAATAAATAAATTTCCAACTATCAAGTATTTACTCACAAGTCACAAGACAATGACCCTTCACTTTTTATTTTTTATTTTTTAAATTATTATTTTTTTAATAATGATAGGTCACATAAAATTCACCAATGAGATAAATAGTGTAACTATGAACATCATGATGAACATCACTATTTATTTTTAGTAGTTTCTGAATACGCATGCTTATTAATACTCGATGCTTTAAATGGTCACCATATTACATAGTTTTTTTTTCACTCGGGGATCGATATTTGTATTGTTTTCTGATTATTCGAATTTATTTTGTCATATTTTATTTTTTGAGTCTAAGTCTTTTGAGTCATATATACATGAACAAAATTGAGACTTATAATACTTCTCATATAAATTTTTAAATTTTTTATTTGTAATTTTAAAAAAATAGTCAAAGAAACAAAATATGACAACTAATATGTGATAGATCGAGTGTGTGTATATATAGAAAGTTTTAACTTATAAAAATTTTCGATAATAGGTGTTCGATGCAGCACCTTCAATCTATGTAGTAATTATGTTACTGTTGTGATATATTTTAGATCACAAATTTCAAATATGTTATAGAGACAATTCTTATTTCTTATTTTATTTGTGTGAGGTTTATAATTTTTAGAAAAATTTAAAAATTTCAAATTCACAAAAATTAAATTGTCTTATATAAATTGAAAAATATAAAGTGTGTGAGAAAAGTTGGATGAATCATGAATGCTAGAAAATGGAAAGAGAAGTACAAAAATAGTGAAAAAGGGGTTCTACTTTTGTGTTGAATTTGGAATGTTGTCCTTTGTTTGTTTGTATGATAATATTGTGGAGATAAAGACTAAAAAGCATAGGCTAAAAATGCAGCTTTTTGTACACATACAAACAAGGAATAAACTTAGAACAAAAAGGAATAAAAAAGAATATGATGAGGTAAATTGGACACAAGGATATCACGAGCACTTATACACGTTTTATTCGACGTCTGATATTTATATTAAATTTTTGATTAATTTTAAATACAAGTTGTGAGATATATTAAAAAAAGAAATACGTTAAATTAAGATTTTTTTTTTTCATCCTAGTCCTTGAACTTGAAATCTTTTAAAATGATTGATTATGGAGGAAGGTTTTATTTGTTTAAGGTAACTATGCAATATTTCTTTTTCTTTTCTCATTTTCGACTAATTTTGAGGTCGCATATGGTAAGATCCAATAAAATAAAAAAAAATCTTTTTATCGATCCAAAATAACTGATTTTATCTATGTTATTATTTTGAGTAATGATAATTTTATTGGACGGACTAAAAATCAATCGAATATAAAATTATTTTGTTTAGTCGATAATATTTTAAACAAATTGAAGAGACTATCAATATCTTTTAAAATCATATTTAACACCCCTAGATGTATTTGGGAAGGATCTTTTCCTCAAATACATTGTTAAATTAGAGGCAAAATCAAATTTAAATTACATTAATCATATTTTAAAATCGATCAATTCCTAAAAATGAGATTGTTTTGATAAAAATTTGAATTAGTTAGATTCTAAAGCAGATATCAAACAATCGAGATATAAATAGAGAAAAAATATTCTTTTTTAACTTAAAAGCATCAATATTATTTCATACTATATAACAATTTTTATCTAACTTATTTTTTGAACAAACGATCCCATGCTTGAACCTTACTATGAGTACATGTATCATGTGTTGTCCTTATAATTAATTTCATTATCATTAAACAACTATTGCTTCGATTTTAATTAAGTTTTGACTAAATATCAATATTTTGCGTGGATAAAATATTAATGGTTTGTTATAAAAAAAAACAATCTTTTGTTATAATTAAAATAAAATCAACTCTAAAATTCTCTAGCAACTAGACAAATCTAGAATTTATATTTAATGAATTACGATTGAACTCATTCTACTTAT
Organism: Solanum chilense; assembly: GCA_032847665.1. Lineage (NCBI taxonomy): Eukaryota > Viridiplantae > Streptophyta > Magnoliopsida > Solanales > Solanaceae > Solanum > Solanum chilense. The sequence goes on along the minus strand of CM064969.1, from coordinate 908,074 downwards.
AAAATTATAGGCCGAAATAATTTTTCAATTACTTTCACATACATTTTCTTATAAAAAATATCGAGCTCACTTGAATCGGTTAATTCTATTCCTCCTTCGCCTCGAAATTCACTCCACCAGGTGGTGAAAGTTAGTTAACTAATTTTTCCTCGTCAGAAAATTATATTATATAGTACTCATACAAGGAGGGGCCTAAACCCTATGCCTACTGAACGAAGGTAGAAAAATTGTTTCTGCTATATACAGGTAAATCTTGAATATATTTAACGAAATTTCTTGTTTTTGAAAAGAAAATTGGAGTACTAACCTCCATTGAGCCAAAGAACAAGAGGTTTCTTCTCATGATGAGTTGTAGCTTGTGTTAACCAATAGAACAAAGCTCTTCCATGTCCTTCATTGACGGAAACATAGCCGGAAAACTGCGAAAACGTCACCGGAGGTTGTCCCGGAAGTGTTGTGATCCGATCCAATTCTTGTTCTTTTGTTGTTAGAGCAATAACAACACTAATAATGGTTAGTAGTAGAAATTGGCTCATGAAAAATGAATAATAATTAGCTCTAATTTGGTATGCCATTGCACTTGTATATTCCTTTCTCTCTTTTAATATTATGTATATCACCTAAATAAGATAGAGGAGTATATATACATGAACATATATGGTGCTTACTATAAGTTTCTTGTTTGTTTGTTTTTGTTTTGGTTTGTAGGGGGGTGGGATTGTGGAATTTAATGAGTAAGGTATAGCTGAAGTAAGAAAAAGTAAAAAAAATTGTGATGGTGTCTGGATCAGTTTATGTGTGATTTGACTTATAATATATTTATTGACAGATACTAGATCATAGATGTGATAATATCTGAAATATACGAAATATAGTAGATATAGTGAAGGTAGAAGATCGAATCATGTACAACATATGATACTAAAAATTGTGATCGGTACAAGCAGGCTTGAGTGCATCTCGACTTATAATTTTATAAGGTATTTGCTATATTATCATACTGGTTAATATATGTATCAAGTAACTCTATATATTCATCACCAACTTTGAAAAATAAGACAAAATCGCTTAATCTTTTTATCTTCGCTAAAACTTAAACCTAGAACATTATGATTCTCTCTATTTTAATTTATTAGTGTTGTTCAGTCTACTTAAACATAAGAATTTAACTAATATTCAGCAATGATATAAAATAATTAACCAATAAAACTTTTATTTTTTATAGTTGCTAGTACACTTGCTTATTTTCAAGATTGCAAATCATTTATCTCTCCATATAAGGTAAACTTTTATAATTATAATAATAGGGTGTTTTGAAGGGGTGAGATGAAATGTAATGATGGGGGTGGTGGGGTGTGTGACTTCAGCACAAATGTTATATAACATTAATAAAGTAGTTGTAGTCTTTTGTTAGAAAATGTGGACCTTGAACTTGTTTCAGCCATTAATAATACTTTCTCCATTTTATTTTACGTGATATTTTTCGGTTTTCGATATTCAAACAGTTTAACTTTGATCGAACATTTACATATGAAATTTTCAATTTTTTTAAAATGAAATTTATATGTTTGTAAACTACGTAAAGAATACTATAAGTCACAATAATTGACAATTCAAAATGTTAATGAAAAAATTACGATTAAAAAAATACTTATTTGAATCTCGAAATGCAAAAAGTACCATATAAAATAAGACGAATGAAGTATCGCTTTTGAGTATTAAAGATGTGTAATAATTAAAATGTGTAACTGACTTTTCGACATAAACTTTAAAAAATCCTTGTATATTCCCTTTTAAATATTAAAAGTTTGGACCTTTTTTTGGTCCATCTCCCTTTCTCCATCTTTTTCTTTTTTAAAAGAAGAAAACGGAATTTCCTTTTATGAAGTTGTTAAATTAGTGATGGCAAAACAAACTCGAAAATAAGACAGAATCAAAATTTGAAACTTATAACTTTTTTTAATTGCTTAATTAACTATCATAAGTTTTATAAAATAAAAATTATTAAATTCATTTGAGCTAATACTTATACTTTAGATCCGTCTCTACGTAACAATAAGTGGATGAAGCATTCAAGAATATGCTTCTAGAGGTATCTTGGTAACAACTACAAAAAGATATATAAGTATGTTTTTAAAAGGAATAATGCACAAGTACCCCCTCAATCTATGCCCAAAATCTCAGAGACACACTTATACCATACAAAGGTCTTATTACCTCCTGAACTTATTTTATTAATAATATTCTACCCTTTTTGACTTACGTGGCACTATCTTGTGGGTCCAACACTGATTGACTTTTTCTTTCAAACTAGTGTCACGTAGGCCTAAAAGGGGTAGAAAATTACTTATAAAATAAGTTCAGAGGGTAATAGGACCTTAGTAGAGTATAAGTGTGTCTCTGGAATTTCGGGCATAGATTAACGGGGGTACTTATACATTTTCCTTTTTTTAAATAATATAATTTCATAAAAAGTTATAATTTTCAAAAATAAATTTCGTAAAATTTAAATTTTAAATTCGAATATATTTGATTACTTACCATCCACATGCATCTCTAGCTTTATTAGAAATAGTGGTCCAATTAAGTTGGAAAAGAGAATGGACAATAGGTTAAAAGAGAAGAATTAATAGAAAGGTGTGTGGGGTTTTAGATTATATTCTATGAATAATTATATAGTACAAGAGAAAAAAGTTATGCATATAGTCCAACTGACAAAGATTGCATTTTTATATATTTTATAAACAAATAAATTATAAATATAACAATAAAAAAAACATTATAATTTTTGCTATTCTTGATAATTGAAAAAACCATGAAGATTTTCATCATTATTACCTATTACTATGGTACATGTAGATTTTTTATTTGTATTATCTATTAACACATGTCCAAATCATAAAAATAATGACAAATTAGCAAAGGTATTTGATTAGACAAACTGAATAAAAAATTATGGTAGTCAAAGTTTCTATTCATGAATATGACTATTGTCTTAGTATAATATATATAATATTATCTTTTTATAATGTTAAAGGAGAGAGGTGAAGGAGTAGAATTTATTTAACCATCGACGAATATGATGAGGTAAATATTATCGATAAGAAAATTTTTGATTAATAGTAACTATCGAATTGAAATATGGTACGTCAGAAAGAAATTTTTGATAAATTAATGATTGCGAATGAAGAAACATATGTAAGGAGAGTTTCATTAAATAGGTTATACACGATGACTTTAATTTGAATTAGTGGAGCTTCCATGTATGTTAATTGATTTCAAGTTTCTATAACACGTATAAATTACTGGTCGAATTTGATTTGATGATTTAGTGAGTATCGAATATCAGATAATTATAATTTTAAAAAAATAGAGTTTATGAGTGGATTATCAATCCTATCTAATCATTCCCTTTTGGTTTAATCTATCATCATGTGAATTTTATAGATTCTGATATTGTGTTTGTCAAATATTGAAGTGGGTAAAATCATTTAATTACTCATTGCTAAATAATCCATCTGATGTGTCATTAATTAATTAATACCATGATAACATTATTGTTATATTTTTCCTTTTTAGTTTTATTTATTTATTTCTCAATTGTTACAAAAAATGATGTTATCTAGATATTTAGCCATCCTCAGTTTTGTCTTAAGTTATGTTCTATTCAGTAGCTCAATATGGTTGCCCAATAATTGTGTTTTAAATTACTAATTTTTTTTTTATTAATTTGATCAATATTAAAAATATAAATACAGAGTTAAAAAATTAAAGCTACTGAATTCGGCCAAATCCGTAAACTATTTTCTAATTCCATCTATGATTTTATGTAAAGTGTATATACGATCATTATAAGTTTCTTCTTTTGTAAGACTCAAAATAACTAGTTACTCGTAAGAACTTGTACACGATAATAAAACTAAATAATTGTTCATATTTATCAAGTAATAATGTAAAAAAACTAAAAAAATATTAATTACCATCTCTAATTTATTTGTTTGCTATATATCTTAATTTATTTTTTTATAGTAATAGATAAAATTACTAAATTTGGTAAGGAAATCACAATTATTGGCTTGATTTTATGTGAATACTATAAAATGAGTTTATAATTAAGTTTATTTGGTCAAAGATGGACACATGGGACAATAATAACGGTATATAAAATATGATAAGAAACAAATTAAATACAATTATATTTTGTCAAAAATTATAAAGGGGGTATACTTAGGACAATAATAACGATATAATTAAGATAATGTTATAAAATAAATTAAATGTAGTTATCTTTTATCAAATCTATGAGACATAAAGGGATGATAGTAATGATATAAGCTATGAAATAAAACAATATGGATTAGTAGAAAAATGCTATTCTAGCCTGCATTTTTCTATATTATTTTTCGTAGTATACCTGACGAATCGAAAAAAATAATCGTAACACCAAACTTCTTTTTATATGTTTGTGGCTTTAGGGGGGTATCAAAGGACAATAATTAAAATTATTATTAGTTTGGTACATCTGAATAGGATTCATCAATTCCATATAGTGTTAAATGCATGTCGTTGATAAATTGTATAACTTTTACCACTTGTATATGTCCTACAAATGTGCATTAATCTTTCATAGGTCTCACAACCCTAAGCTTGTCTCCTATCGTCGATCGGTAGCAGAATCAGAAATTTTAATTCAAAGTTACGGAATTTAAATATGTAACTTTGAAGTCATTTGTCAACCTCATTAGTACTATTATATGCTAATCTATGTAAATATATATATAAGATGAGTATACACATTTTATGAATTTTGAGTGTTTTATTTATTTATACTGAATAGCGAGCTAATGAGTCTTCTTTTCGTTGAAACTAAATATATGAAAGATCAACTTTGTTGTAAGACGTTGTGATCATCACCAATGTTACGAATATTTAATTCTCTTTCAAAAGCTTGTAACAATAGTTTCGATAAATCTCGACTGAGTGTGCTCCACCTTTTCAAATAATCAATTCGTCCGGATAAAGGATTTCAGATGGTATTTTTTCTTATATTCCTCGATCTATGTTCAAAAATAAACGTGAAAAGTTATATTTCACAATGTATCTTTTATATATGATATAATTTTTTAACGAATAAAATTCCTAACAAAATAAATTTGCAATAAAGAAAAAAAATACATTGACTCTAGGGTTTTTAGGATCCCACAACGTAGACAATGAAGAGCCAAAAAAGTCAATCAAAACCTAAAAATAACTATACTAAATTGTTTGCTTTAAATTGAAGTCTCTAAATATATAGTATAAGATTGAGATCTTGCCCTAGATTTATGAGATGTTGTTTCCCCAATTTTTAATATATCATCTCTTTTATACTAAACTATACGCGTTAAATAACTTTTATTGCTAAATAATAAAATATATCATGACTGAGATTTGAGGAGATCTACAATCAATATACATTGATCTTATATCTCATAAGTTAAATACGTTGTCCACATTTTAAAGTACATTGATTTTTTGAATTTCACAGCTGAATTATAATGCATGTTAGTTTTCTTAGCTATCTGAACTATCATCAACTATTTATCAAACAAATCAACTATCAGTTATTTTCTTTTCTTAGATGATGATAATATATTTTCGAAAATTAATTATTGAGGCGTGTTTTAATAAGTAGGTGGTGATAGTTCTAGAGAAAATTAAAACATGTAATAATTTAGATATAAAATTCAAAAAACCAAAATACTTTATATTCATATTATTACATGTTATCTAATTAATTTATATTAATATATACCATGTATAGACCTTCATATTTACATCCCTAGGACCATCAAATCAAAATATCACTTCCATAAGACTATATGGTACCCTACTCTTTGACCACTTCATAGTTCATATTTTATATCATTAAATTGACAATATCGTCCTCTAAGTTTATATGATACATTATTTTTACGCAAAAAAAAATCATATTAATATTTTTATGGACTTAATTTACTTGGGAACAACTTTAGATATATGAGATTAAAGTTGTGAAAATTCATGTTTGAAGTTTTGTGAAAATTTTGAATTAAAATATATTTATGTGAAATATGATCACAAGGTTCTACATTATATAACATATAATATAAATACACATTAAATACACAATTAATTTAATGTAATTTTCTGATGAAAAAATATCAATTAACTTCTTTTGAAATCTTCTCGCGAATAGCTGAATTTATTCTTTATTTTTGTTAGCCTCCATATATATATATATATATATATATATATATATATATTCCGCTTATACATTATTATACATATATTATGTATAGTTTGTATGGAAGTGATTATTTGTTTAAGAAGATATGGGCCTCAGTGATTATTCAGATTCAGAAGCCCAAATTGTTTAAGCCCATTTGACTAGATAATGACTACAGTGGGCTCAAAACGGATCATTAACACTTTTGATTATTTTATGTCTCTCGTAATAAGTAATTTTTTTTTCCGGGTGTAACTTAATATTTTAGTATTATCAGTAATATTTATGAAGAAAAAAGTGTGTAATTTTATGATTCAAACACAACACACTAACTGCGCAAATATGCATTTTTAAATATCAAATAATATTATCAGTATATAACGACTAACGAGTAATCACATAATTCGAACAAATAAGTTTGTTATTGAAAGTGGAGCTTGAGTTTCTAGTAAGAAGTAAACATACGAATTACAAAGAAGTCAAAGTAATTTAACATCTATTGAATGTATTTAAATATAATTTTAATCTTGTAAACATGTAATTTTTCTATGAAGAGAGTTTAGATGATTCCCCTATAGTATCCTAGCTTCGCCAATGCCTATTATATATATAGATAGATTTGACTGTATATAATAATGACCTAGTAAGTAATATATGGTTGGATCTAAAACCCGAATACAAATTCAATATAATTCATTTTTTTGCTCGAATTTATTATAAATATTAGATTTAAAATTAGAATTCGTAAAGTTAAAATCTTGACTCGGACTTTTAGGCCATGCATCGGGAAAATAATAGTGGTCCAAAGCTTGCAGGTATATATCTCAAGCTCCAACCAAAACTATACTGCAAAAATGTCAGGTATTTATATTGAGTTCGGAACCTAAATGGTGAAAAATGTTAACAAAAATTTTAAAATGGTATATGAATTTTTTTTAACCAAAGCAGCAAAAAAAAAAAAAAAAAATTGGAGCAATTTTGTTTAAATTTTTTTAAAAAAATTATCAAACTTAATAAACGCTACTATTGCAGCGATTTTACTGTTTTCAGATTTTAATTTTATTGTTTTGATTAAAAAGAAATTTCATATACCATTTTAAAATTTTTGTTAACACCTTCCACCCAATAAACTCCGGACTCACGGGTATTAATTAATTAGTAGTTTCATTTCATTAAAATACAACTGCAATTTCAGTAACCAATTTTTTAAAATAAAAAATTGTGGCATTGAGTTGCGGACCATCTAAAATTTTGTCGTTCATTACCATGCAAAATTAAATAACCAAAAAAATAAAATAAAACATAAAATAAAGTATATAATATAGTAATAATTCATCTTGAAAATGTATAAAAGAACACAATAAAGAGAGACTATCTTTTGATTTCTGCAAATTAAGAAGTAAAAAGCTTTTTGCATGGTGTTTTATGTAAACTTCTTCAAAATCTAAAGGTATATATATAATTGTTAACATTTTCAAATATTTACTCATGTTATAATTTTCTAAATTTTTAATATTTCAATTTCATCCATCATTCGGTTTATATTTTTCACGTAGTATTCAGATCGAATGACTTCATAAAATTAAAATTTCTATACTTCAATTTTCAATTTTGCGCATGTGCTATTTGCATTTTATTTAGGTTCGTATCAATTTGTCTTTTGAATTATATCAAATTGAATCTAAAAAATATGTACATCGTGTGATCACTTAAGCTTAGCTTTATAAAGTTTTTCACCCTTTTCTCCCAATTCGAGGTGGGATTCACCTAAGGTCTCATATGCATCTCGTTTTCAAAAACTTGCAAATCTAGAAGCCGATCACCCTTTGTATGATTATCATATACAACCTCTTAAGAACTCAACATCCTGTTTGAGATTTGTCTGATATCGTACTGGCTCTCATACTATATTTGTCACAGTTTAAATCTATAGCATATATTGTCCGCTTTTGACCTATTATCAAAAGAAATGTGAATACTCTTAGTTAAGGTATGAAATTTATTAAATTCTTAATAATAATCATATTTATATTAATATTTTCTTACTTTTGTAGTATAATATTAATGGGGTCAACAATGTATGAAACATCAGAATATCACAAGAAGACTTGTATTAAACAAATTGATACATCATTTGGGAATATTTTATTATATGGTGCTGGCTCTGATCTTATAAAAAGTGAAATTGGTGCTTATGGAGAAAAAGTTTTAGGTTCAAGTTCTGCCTATGTTCAAAGCAATGTAAGTATACCTTTTTTTTTTTTTTCATTCGGTGTTCGGAATTGTATTGGAGCTCCGATTGAATTTAAGTTGCGTATTGCAGGGTCGAATCGGAGGTGGTGCACTCAGTAATTTTTTTTTTATATCTGAGGCTCTAATCTAACTCCTCTGATTAAGGGTGAAACAGCCCCGCCAGTACACCGAATTCCATATTGATTAATTAATAGTGCATTTGGTCTACCTGTCGAAATTAATTATAATGATGTTATTTGTCCGCATATTTTTGATTGCTCTAGTGAGATGTTATTATAAAGAGTATATAATATAACACAATATGAAAGTTGAATTCGATTGTTATAGTAAAGTATTTTTTGAGGAGATAAACTATTCTAGATAGATCCGATTGTATTGTATTTTTTTGAATTATTTTTTTTGGAAAGTATTTTGACTATTATTACTAATTTTAATTTTTGACCTTTTGCAAATTTGACAAATATTTTTAATTTTTGCAAATTATTACTAATTTTAATTTCTTTACTACTTACAGATTGGGAGATACATTTCCAATCCTCAGTACTATTTTCAAGTGAATGAAAATTATGTGAAAAATAAATTGAAGGTGATTTTGTTCCCATTTCTTCACAAGGTAAAGTCCACAAACATTTTGTATTTTAATTCATTTACTTTAAATTTAAATATATATATATGCACAGTATAAATAATATTTACATTATTATGTTAGTGTAATTACATGTGATTTCTATGATATATAAACATTGGTAATTAATAACTTGATTACTAGCCTACTATTATAGGTTTAACAATACTGATAGTATATTAAAACAAAAGGTGTTTTTTATCGCTATAACAAAAGAGACATTTAGTGGCAATGGAAGTTTCTTTATAATAATATTTGACGATAATTAAGTTAATGTCATTATATTCAGAATTACTAACACCTTTAACAACATTTATATAGGGTGTCGATTATAAATACTACAATTATGTTATTGCATTAAAATTCTTTATTTGTTGTAGTGCGTGTATATAATTTAATATCCTCTTTTTAATTCAATATATGAATGATTTTTTTTTAATATATAAATATGTTTTTAGGGACATTGGATGAGAGTTGGAGATATGGCTAGAGGAGAATTTTCATTTAAACCACCAATTTATGATATAAATGCACCTGATTTGTATATCCCTATGATGGCTTTTGGTACTTATTTGGTTATTGCTGGCTATTTTTTGGGCATTACCACCAAGTAAGTTTATTAAAATGAATATCCATCTTTATATATGATTATTATTAGGTTTGGAAATTAAATTTTAATAACTCAGTTGGTCGGCTATCGAGAAGCTAAGTTTCGTTTTTAGCTTTAACAAGCATGTGACCGTCTGTTCATATCAACATTCTAAAATATTGTCTGTATACTGACATTTCAATGGATGAAGTTATATATCGATAAAATACTGTTCACAATGTCAACGCGGTTGAATTTGTGATAGTATATCATGTTGACCAATTAGTACCACTTATCGTATAAATTTACGTGTAATTATTACTAAAAATGACTTAAATATGTGTATATGTTCTTAACACGATCATCAGTATATAGAACTTAAAATCTGTATAATTTTTTATTATAGGTTTAGTCCAGAAGCATTAGGTGTGCAATTCACAACAGGACTACTTTGTTGGCTCTTGCAAATCCTCTTACTTGAAGCTACATTACACTCTTTAGGAAGTGGAGAAGTGCCACTTCTTGATATTATTGCTTATAGTGGCTATATTTTTGTAAATGCATCAATTATATTGCTATGTAGGGTAATTTGGGATTATGCATTTTATTTTGTTACAATTTTTGAATGTTTTTGTATGGGGGTTTTCTTGATAAAGACCATGAAGAGGATTTTGATTGGTGAAGTAAGAACCTTTGAGAAGCATTCAACAAAGAGGAATTACCTTTTGCTTCTCATGGCTTTGTCTCAAATTCCCTTGCTTTTTTGGTTGGGAAATGTTGGTGTTGGAGCTAAGTGAATGCACTCTGAGGCACAGAGTCAGAATTTGAAATTTAAAAATTCGAGGCACAAAGTCAGAATTTGAAATTTCAGGATTCTATACTACGAGTTTTGATTGTCAAATTAGAATTGTCCCAAGTGGCCTCCTAATTATAAATAGTATTAATTAATTAACGAATTCTCAACGTTGTATTGAGGGAATCGTTTTTGTCTCAATCAAGAGTTTTGTTAAACATTAAGCTTCTTCATATATGAAAATATTGGGAAAATATTTACAATTTTAATGTTGATTACAATGTGCCAAATAGTAATATTTAGCGATATGTTATATTTTGTTTCGTATGAGTTTATATTTTTTTTCTTCGTATTTTAATATTAATCGATGAGAATTTGACATTGGAAATTATAATTCTCTCTTTTCTTGATATGGTATGTAATAATTCTCAATATTTCGAAAAACTATTGGTGATATTATATACTATAAATAGATTTCTCTAATATAAAAGTCAAAGAATATTGAGAAAATAATTAAACTATATTTGAAACAAATTGAAATTGAATTTAAAAATACTCACTTTATTTCTTTTTAGTAGTAAGGTAAGGTTTTAACTTTTATACTATCAAGAAAAAATTAATTAGAAGTATAATTTGACTATTATATCCCTTATTAATCTTTAATTTTTATTTATTTACGTGCCTATTAATGGTAGAATATTCAATGCTAAAGGGCAAAATTGGAAAAAGTTAATTAATCCTGTCTTGCTTATTTAAATTAATAACAAAAGGGTGGGATCATCACTTAATGAATTTAATTTATGATTTTTTATGATATTTCTTCCAAAATGGCAAAATTATACGCCATATCAATTCTTAATCACTATAAATATCTATGAAAAATGTATTTCATTTAACCACTTCAAAATTATTTTTCAAAAAAAAAAAAAACATTGAGATAATAATGGTCATCACTAAGCAATTGATTTTCCTCACTTTACTTATTTTTGTCTTCTTCCCTACTCGTGAATGTAAGTATGATTAAGAAAATTCATTCTTCATTATATTTCAAAATTTGAATTAGTTATAAATTTTATTGTTAAATTAAAAAAAATATTTTCAACTAAGACTTATAGTCATATCTAGGCATATACAGATTCAAATAAATCCCTTTATCGAACAATTATACTGTGTATATAGGGTTTAGATCTCTTATTACGATACATAGTAGATGCTGGATGTTCTTGATTTATTATTTTTTACTCTTTATAGTTTTTAATGATCTCTGTTAATCATATTCAAAATTTAGTAGATAGATAGTATCCTTTCCACAACAATCCTTATAGTAAATAAAATGAAAAATTTACTCTGATTTAATTATGTTAGATTTTTTTCTTTCATCTTAATAATCATTTATATTTATTTATTTATTATCTTTTTTAAAAAAAAATATTATTTTTTTAAATAAATTAGGTGAAGATCAAGTGATTGATACATTGAGTATAGTGGTGTTGTGATACAAGTTTAGACCCTTTATTTTGTTATGATTCAATGGATGAATGTTCACATAATTGTCCCCATTGACCCCCCCCCCCCTCTTAATTAGTAGTAATTAATTAACAAATCTATCTTCTTTAAGAGTTCCGTTAAATATTTTTTACCCGCATCGAGTGTTTACACCAAATAAATGCAGTATTTATTATTAGGTGATTTAATGAAATAAAATGAACTATCAATTTAAAATATGGCATGCAATAACGACATTTCATTTATTGTGTATATTACTACTCTATCTACATCTCATTTCACAAACATATACATGTTTTATCATGTTGCGCTTTTAACTTATCTATTTTATCCTTTATTAATTTTTCTATTTTATCTATTTTTTCTCTCATCTTAATAATCATTTGTGTTTTTTTTTTTAAAAATCTAGGTGAAGAAGTGATTAATAAATTGAGTATTATTAAAGATAGGAGACTTATTAGTCTTGGCAAGTGTATCCCGGTAGTATCTTAATGGTGTTGTGATACACGTTTAGACCCTTTATTTTGTTATAATACAATGGATGAATGTTCACATAAATGTCCCTATTGGCCTCCTTCTCATAATTAGTAGTAATTAATTAACAAATCCTCTTCTTTAAGAGTTTTGTTAAACATTTTATGAATCTTAATATATGAAAAGTATTACAATATTAATTCCATGATACAACATGGATACTTTATTTGTATTTATGATTGTCAAAAATGAGACATAATCTGGCTTAATTGATTTTAAAAAGTTATTAACTACACATTGTTTAGATGTGCATGGTTATTGGATATCGAAAGTACTATGTATTATATTGTTTTGATGAATACTATATTTGAAAGAAGCGTTTTGCAGTTCAATGCTATATGCTTATGGTTAATCGGTGTTGATACCTCAATTTTGATTTATTTTTCTCTATGATTATGTTCTCAAACGGTGGTACAAATTTATTTATATTAATGATTAAAAAAATGTCGATAAAAAAATGATCATGTGAGAATGATTAAATCTACCTTTGAATTATTCCGAGAAAAAAATTAAATATACCCATGAAGTTTGTGAAAAAATATTTATTCAAACAATATTAAGATTTCTTGAAATTGAATTCGTAAAACATTATTATTATATTTACTTGAATATGTAAAACATTATTATTATATTTAGAATTTACAATGTAGGTAGTATTTGTAGTACAATGAATTAGATAATTTACTATCGGACAAATACATTTATATAACTTATTTTAGATAAATGATTTCTACTATACAAATATATATAAATTATTTAAATTATAAATTTTAAATTAGTTTAATCAAAACCATTTAAAATTTATAATATTATAATATTTTAAATATTTAATTACAATTAATGAGATGATCCACCAACTTATTCTAAATATACCATATACGGACAAACATAATTATAAGTAGAGATTGTAAAAAGGTTTAGTCAAAGTAAATATATTTTATTAGTCAAATAATATATTCATGGTCTCAAAATCTAATTATATGTAAAATAATCATTTTTTTAAAAAAATTGAAGTGGTGAAAAATGATTTTCCACTATAAATATCAATAGAAATTGTTTTAGATTCAACCATTCCAAAGTAAATTTCACTAAAAACTCAAAATTACTTTGAGAAAATAATGGCTATCACTAATCACTTGATTTTCTTCACTTTGCTTGTTTTTATCATCTTCCCTTTTTATGAATGTAAGTATGATGCATAATATTTACTCTTTCATTTTACTTTATTTTTATCTTCTTTACAAGTTAAATTATTTTTTCTATATAATTTTCGATTCGGAATTTGATAAAATTCAGATCGACGAACTACGTCATGTAAGAGTCTCATTAGAGGGGAAATTGTTACTTATTTTTTTTTTTCAAATCCAAGCACGAACGAATCTAGGGTACTTACACTATATATACAAGATCAAAATTATTGTTATATATAGTAGATGTAGAGTTTTTTTATAAACTTCTTCAAAAAAAATTTAATCTTTAATCACCGTCTCTGTTGTTAATAACATAAGGCTCGAACCTAAAAGATCTTTATCGAGAATGAATTATTCTTATCCATCCTATAATAAATACAAGTATGTCAATTTTTACTTTATATTTCTCCTTTACCCTACAAAGTAGTTTATCTCTCTAGTTTTCATCTGATGTTCGATATCAATAACAACGTAAAAAAATTAATCTTTATTTTTACTTCACATTTTCGTCGACGTTGAATCCTCTTTAATGAAAAATCATAACTCTATCACTGATAACTCATAAATTCAAATCTGAAGCCTTGAATTAAGCTGAAGAGATCATAACTCTTTCTTATACGTATATAAATATTATATATCTATCGATTATTTATATCTATTTTCCCTTTTTATAGGTGTCAAAGGAAATAGTAGCTTGAGTCCTATGGGTGAGAAAACATATAAACTTGTGGCATGTACAGTAAATCTTGGTCTATGTGAGCCAAGATGCAATAAACAATGTTGCTATAAGACATGTAGAGAGTTCTATGCTCATAAAGCCCCTCAGCCAGCTTGTAAGGATATGGGTGGGCCATTTAAATCTTGCCTTTGTACTTATTATTGTGAAGAATCTTGTCCGTGTTAAATGCGGGATCAATATATAATCGTATTAAAGATCTAATATTCATAAAAGTTGAAAATGATATAATATGTTTTATATAAAAAGATAATGGTTACACATGATTAAATCACATATAAATTCAAAATCTATTAGTTGTTGCATATTGTATAGTTGTTACATGTGTCCATTTTATATATATATTCATATGAATGTTATACATAGTAGTTAATATATGATATTTATTTATATATAATCTAAAGAAGAGTGAGAAAATAATTATACTTTGAAAACATAATTGTGTTCCAATACTATGAAAAAACAAGGAAAAATTTACATCAATAAATATATTTTTAAAAATAATTACTGATTTTAGCGATATTTTTTGTTTATTTAATATTTATAGAAATATTGTGATAAATCTGTAATATGTATTAAAAGTGAATTATGTATGCAATATATTTGAATTATAATTGTTTTTTAAATTATGTTATGTTTGTTTGATAAAAATTTGTCACATTGTATTATAAGTGTATTAAAACATGTGATAAATGTATTATATTTGAATAATAAATTTATCTTTGTAATATGTATTAAACTTGCATTATAAATGCATTAAAAGTAGTCAAGTGAAAAAAAATATTATTGCTATAAATGGTAAATATTTTTTTATTATTGTATATTTATGTAAGTTTCCAAAAAAACAATAAAACCATATTTTATATTTTAACAAAAAAATATCAAATTAAGTGTGTCTTGCGTCAAAATATATAAACTAGAAAAAATGTGATGCAGATGTGGAAGAAAATGAATTTGAAATTAAAATTAAAATTTAGATATATGGAAACAAAACAGAAAACACCTATACTAATATTTACTCAGTTACATTAGAGGATCGTAAAAATATTAAAAAATGATAAGACAAATGATATCTTTTTAAGAGTCTGTTTAATATTGTCGTTGTTGAGAGATGAAAAATATTTATTTTGACAAAAAATATTTTTTTGAATTATTAAGGTATTTGGTTAATCAGTGAAATTATTTTTAAATAGATATAGAAACAATTCTTTCTGCATCTGAAAAACTAAAAGATTTATGCAATATATTTGCAAGTTGTCTGCTTGAGCTATTTGGAAGTATTTGTTTGACTGCAAGTTTGTAAACTTTAGGTTTAGCAAACATAAAAATCATATTCGAATGTTATAGTTATAGTTCGTATAATTACGATCCACAAAAATTTTTATGTTTGTTATGGAGCATCAGATTGTTTAAATAGCAGGCAGATATTTCATTTGTATAAAAGCGTATTGATTGTATATGCATATCGGTTATATAATTTTATATATGTAACTACTATGTATATGTATCTGTGATTGTATTTGTATATCTGCATAGAATTTGATGTTTGTATGTCCAATCTCTTTCTCGTTTTATACAAACACAAATCATATTGAATTTTTACAATTTTTGTTTGTATAAAGCGAGAGAGAAGGGAAAAATTGGGTAGGGGAAGATTTGTATTAGTATAATTACAAGTGTATAGGACAGAGAGATATGTATTTTATATTTTTATAGTTATAAGTGTATAGGACAGAGAGATATGTATTTTATATTTTTATAGTTATAAGTGTATAGGATGGAGAGATACGTAGTTGTATATTCGGTCTCTCTCATTTTATATAAAAACAAACATAAGCTATACATTTGTGTTTGTATAAAGTGAGAGAGATTGACAAAAGAAAAACGAGAGAGAGGTGAGAGAGATAACTGAAAAAGAGAAGAGAGGCGAGCGAGGTAAGATTGGCGAGAGAAAGGAATAGAGGATAGAGGCGAGAGAGAGTCCTTTTTACGAAATATGGGGTGTTACAGTTTTATATTCCAATTTAGTGTTACGTCTGGAGTCTGGGTTGGATCACGGATTGGACTCGAGTTTTTTGTCAGGGTCATATCTTGATTAGGGTAGGGTATATTCCCAAGTTGGGATCGGGTTTCGATTTAAGGTTGGATTCCGAATCTCATGTCTTATGTCTCGGGTCGGCGACAATGGTAAGGAGTAGGTTCGAAGGGCTCGAGCCTCGATAGATAGTAAGGGAGGATGGGATGGAGTGGAGGAAGGTGGATCATTCAAAATAAAAAATGACTCAAGTTTGACGGGTTATGACATAATCGATTTTGATCCAAGTAACTTTTGGTTTTATTTCAATTCATTTATTAATTCAATTCATTTGAACTTGTCCAATTTCAATCCAACCCGTCCATTTGAAACTCATGTATATCTACTTTGTAAATTGTCTGTTTGATTAAGTTGCATGCTTGAGTTTCTTTTAAGTTGTTTGCTTGAGCTATTTGATTGCAAGCTTATCTAAGACACTATATATTTAAATGAATAATCACATTATAAGGTATTTTTATAATAAATATAATATAACACAAATATATTAAATGAAATATGATAGAAATGGCACATATCCTAATAATTACTCATTTAATTAATTTGAGTAACAGACATTATACTGATTTTGACTAGCAATTAAAATTTATTAAATGTCATTATGTTTTAATGAAACAAAATTTAATTATGTTTACTTGTAATAAATAATTGATTTACATTGATCTTTAATTTCAAAAGGCAATAATGATTTCAACCCACTATAAATATCAACAGAAAATGTGTCTATTTAACCAAAAGAACTCAAAATTACTTGAGAAAATGTTGTTCATCACTAAGCAATTGATTTCCTTCACTCTACTTCTTTTTGTCATCTTCCCTTCTAATGAATGTAAGTACTAGTAATTTTTATGTATTATATATATTTTAAATCTCTTTGATGAAAAAAATCATGATAACTCAGACTTCAAATCTAAAAACATTTGATTAAGCGTGAAGAGATAAGATATATTCATTTACTATAATCTTGTTACGAATAAAAAAAAGTAACTCTTTTTTGTATGCATGTATATTATATATCTGTCGATTATTTATATCAGTTTTCCCTTTTGTAGGTGTCAAAAGAAAGGGATAATGCCCAAGTACCCCCTCAACCTATACCCGAAATCTCAGAGACACACTTATACTATACTAAGGTCCTATTACCCCCCTGAACTTATTTTATTAATAATTTTGTACCCCTTTTTAGCCTACGTGGCACTATCTTGTGGGCCCAACGATGGTTGACTTTTTTTAAAAAACTAGTGCCACGTAGGCTAAAAAGGGGTAGAAAATTACTTATAAAATAAGTTCAGGGGGGTATTAGGACCTTAGTATAGTATAAGTGTGTCTCTGAGATTTCGGGCATAGGTTGAGGGGGCACTTGTGCATTTTCCCCAAAAGAAATAACAACTTGAGTCCTATGAGTAAAAAGATAGAATTAGATAAGAATTGTACAACAACTCTTGGTCCATGTACCTCAATATGCAATGCAAGATGTTGCCATAGGTTATGTGACTTATACCTTGGTAGTAGAACACACCATGCATTGGGAATTTGCAAGTATTATAGTAGTTCCAAATATAAGACTTGTGTTTGTACTTATGATTGTACATCCAAATGAGATGTCAATTGGTTTGAATGTCCACATTGGTATGTATCGCTTTATAACGTATCGCATTGTACTGTGTACTGATGAAAAACATATTTTAAAGAATTGTCTTGTTTAATGTCATGGCACAACTGATTTTTAATGCTAACATATAAAAGAACTTTTGAAAAAAATCATTATTATTTTTTTACTTTATATTTCCCTTTTTACTTTACAAATTTGTTTTCATAGGTTTTCGCCCAATGTTCGATAGCAATAATAACTTTAAAAAATCACTCTTCGTTTTTACTTTATATTTCCATCGATATTGAATTTTCTTGGGTTCTTTGTATTATATTTTGAATCTCTTTAAGTAAAAATTCTGACTCTATAACTGACAGCTCAGAATTCAAATATGTAACCTTTAATTTAGGATAATTAAAGGGATCATATCCACCCTATTATAATATTTGATAGTAAATAAAATTAAAATAACTCTTTTTTATATGTATATTATACATCTATCGACTATTCATATCAATTTTTGGCCCCTTTTGTAGGTGTCATGAGAGAATGTAACATATTGCCATGAGACATGCACAATTTACTGTTGCACCAGTATATAATATAATTTATTATAATTATTTTAGTTAACATTATTAAGAATTTTACAATGTAGATAGTATTGTTTTTCTATCACACAAATATATATAAATTATTTTAAATTATAAATTTTAAATTAGTTTAATCAAAACCACTTAAAATTTATATTATTATAATATTAATAAGTATTTAATTAAAATTAATGAGATGATTCACCGTTACATACATATAACTTTATTCTAAATATACCATATATAGACAAACATAATTATATTATACAAATAGAGATTGTAAAAAGATTTAGTTAAAGTCAATACATTTTATTAGTAAAACAATAAAGTTGTGGTGTCAAAAATCTAATTATATTTAAAATAATCATTTTAAGAAAATAGTTTAACTTTATTCCAAAGGTGAAAAATGATTTTCCACTATAAATATCAATAAAAAATGTGTTTTATATTCAACCACTCCAAAGTAAATTTCACTAAAAACTCAAAATTACTTTGAGAAAAATAATGGCTATCACTAATCATTTGATTTTCTTCACTTTGCTTGTTTTTATCATCTTCCCTTCTTATGAATGTAAGTATAATTCAAAAATATTTATTCTTTATTTTTCTCTTCTACTTTACAAGATAGAATTATTACTTTTTCTATATGATTTTTTATTCGAAATTTGATAAAATTCAGATCTACGAACTACGTCATATAAGAGTAATGGTGAAATTGTTGCCTATTGTTTTTTTTTTTTTAAATCCAAGCACGAACGAATCTAGACTGCTTACACTATATATACAAGATCAAAATTATTATTATAAATAGTAGGTGTAGAGTTTTCTAATATGCTTCTTCATAAATTAATTTTTTTTATCTTTAATTACTGACTCCGTTGTTAATAACCTAATACTCAAACCTGAAACAAGACGATCCTTATCCATCATGTCATAATCTTTAGTAATATATAAAATTTAGAACTAATTCATATTTACTTAGGTTGGCTTGTTCTTTTTTGTTTTTTTTTTAAATCTCTCATTGTAATAATTTTTTTTTTTTTTGGTTTTAATTTTATCATATATTTTTATGTAGGTGAAGAAGTAATTAATGAAGATGGGATACTTTTGGCTCCTGGATGGTGTTTGAAGAGCCCAATAAAAGCAGGAGATTGGTGTTGTTGGACAACTTATAATTGTTATGATAATTATGAAACATGTAGACATAAATGTCCACCTTATCCTCCTCAAAATTAATTAATTTTAAACATCTAAAAATATGAAATTATTACAATATTATTTTCCATAATACAACATAAATATTTCATTTTTATCAATGTTATACATGGTTCTGGAAATCTCTTTATGATAAGCTTTCGTCAATTTTATATTCTGAATAATGTCGGATGAATATTTGTGCCTTGATTATATTTTTGTTTATCACAATATAAACTATGAAAACACAATTAAATTTTAAACATCTAAAAATATGAAATTATTACAATATTATTTCCATAATCAACATGAATATTTCATTTTATCAATGTTATACATGGTTCTGGAAATCTCTTTATGATAAGTTTTCGTCAATTTTAAATTCTGAATAATGTTGGGTGAATATTTTTGTGCTTTGATTATATTTTTGTTTATCACAATATAAACTATAAAAACACAATTAAATTTTAAACATCTAAAAATATGAAATCATTACAATAATATTTCCATAATCAACATGAATATTTCGTTTTATCAATATTATATATGGTTCTAGAAATCTCTTTATGATAAGTTTTCGTCAATTTTAAATTTTTGAATAATGTGGGGTGAATATTTGTGCCTTGATTATATTTTTGTTTATCACAATATAAACTATAAAAACACAATTAAATTTTAAAAATCTAAAAATATGAAATTATTACAATATTATTTCCATAATCAACATGAATATTTCATTTTATCAATATTATACATGGTTCTGGAAATCTCTTTATGATAAGTTTTCGTCAATTTTAAATTCTGAATAATATTTGGTGAATCTTTTTGTTCCTTGATTATATTTTTGTTTATCACAATATAAACTATAAAAACACAATTAAATTTTAAACATCTAAAAATATGAAATTATTACAATATTATTTCCATAATCAACATGAATATTTCATTTTATCAATATTATACATGGTTCTGGAAATCTCTTTATGATAAGTTTTCTTCAATTTTAAATTCTGAATAATGTCGGATGAATCTTTTTGTTCCTTGATTATATTTTTATTTATCACAATATAAACTATAAAAACACAATTAAATTTTATTTATTATTTAACAAAAAACATCAAATTAAATGTGTCTTACAACAAAGTATCACAATATAAACTATAAAAAAAAAGTGAAGAAAATAAAATTAAAATTAAAATTTAGATATATGGAAACATAAAAGAAAGCACCTATACTAATATTTATTCAGTTACATAAGAGATTAAAAAATGATTTAGTCAAATGATATCTTATTAAGAGTCGCTTGACATTGTCATTGAGAGGTTAAAAATATTTTAAATTATCAAGATATTTGTCTAATCAGTAAAATTATTTTTAAATAGAAATAGAAATATTTTTTTTGGAAAAATTAAAAAATTTATGCTTTTTAAGAAAAAAAATAGAATATTATTTTCTCAAGAAAAAAATATCCTAACCATATATATAGTTTTACCAATATATTTCTTATATATTTTTTGTGGTGATTTTTTCGTATGTAATGATTTAATTTGTCAAATAATTTTTATGTTTATTTTGCTTGATAATCATATATCATATCAATATTTAATTATATTTTTGTTTATCTATGTTATTATAGATTGAAAATTTATATATATATATATATATATATATATATATATATATATATTATTTTTTATTCGATAAAAATAAAAATAATAATAAAAAAGATTTAAAATAGATATTTAAAATAATTTTAATATTAAAAGTGCACTAATATTTATCTTTTTTCGTAATTTACCTCTAAAATCTTTTTAAGGAAAATTAGTTAAACACTATATTATTACTAAAAATACTTTTCATATGATTAAGTCAACCGCAAACCATTTTCTTTTTCCAAAAATACTTTTCTTAAAAGTTATTTTTTAAAAAAAAAAAAAATCTAAAAACAAGTTGTTGATTCATTGTACCTATTTTGTTTGATTGCATAAGTTATGTTTTAAGAAAATTAGTTAAAGTATATTGTTAAAAATACTTTTCAAATGATCAAGTTAACCACAACTTTTTTTCAAAAATACTTTTTTGTATTTTTGAAAAGCTATTTTTTTAAAAAAACATCTAAAAATAAACAGGTCTTTGATGCATTGTGCCTATTTTGTTCACTTGAATATATGTAAATATTAATAAAAAACAGATTAGGAATAAAAATTCTATGATCCAAAAAGGGAAAAAAAAAATTCAACCACTATAAATATGAACGGAAAATGTTTTTATTCAACCAATATATATATATATATATATATATATAGTTGTTGTCATCGACCATGTCAAACTAATTGATAAGTAAATTTCATTGATTAACTTCGGATTTGATGAAGGAAAGATCAGATTACCCAAAAAATGACATTGTTTATACAATATTAAAATTTATTATTTTTAAAAATTATATCGTACGTATATTATCTTTCAACTTGTGAGATAAAAAGAATGTTTCCGAATTTCAATAGACTTGAATTATATATAATCGGATTCAACGAAAGTTTTCTATACTAAGCAACGTGTCTAAAATCCTTAATTACTTTTTTTTTATGTAATTGAAGTAATTATAAATAAAATACGTGGTTTAATTTACTATACATCCGTTGTAGTCTAGTTGGTTAGGATACTCGGCTCTCACCCGAGAGACCCGGGTTCAAGTCCCGGCAACGGAACTATTATTTTTTCATTTGATAATATTTTCTTCTCGTCCCTTTTATGTGTCATACTTTTCTTTTTAGCATGTTCCCGAAAAAAAAGTAATACTTTCTTGTTTGAAAACAATTTGAAAAGATAGGGACGGTAAGAAAGTACTTCCTCCGTTCCTACTTAGCTGTCACAATTTTAGATTTCATGCTTGTTTTCCTATTTAGCTGTCATAATTTAAGGTTTTACACCCCTTACGAAACAAAGCAAGCTTACAATTGTACCCTTATTTAGTGTTCTATTAAAATTATGTTTTTATTTAATAAATGAACATGATTAAACTAATCAATGAACATAAATGAATTATCTAGTTTTTCTATGTCAAGGTTAATAATTCGTAAGGGTAAAATAGAAAGAATAATTTCATTTATCGTCTATGTATTAGATTTGTGAAATGACAAGTATTAGGAACCGACACGTAAATAAAAACGGAGGGAGTAACACTGATACATCTTGATATATATGTTGCATGTCTATATATAGAAAAATAGTGAAATGGCAACAAAGTTTATTTTCTTTGCTATCTTCTACATGTACATAGTTTCAACCTAAAAATGTTACCGCACTCGTGTCAGATCCTCGAAAAATGTACTTACTTTTTGGAGGATCCGACACGCCTCTCCACAACACTTGGGAAGAGTCCGAGCAACATAGGTTTCAACTTTCATTTCAACAGAACCAGCTAGTACATATACATAAACTTTGTGTTCTTCAATCCTTTTATCAATGGAGGAAAACACGAAAACTAAGAGAGAGTTCTCGAGGCTTCCTTTTTCGCGGGAGTATAGCTACCGTAGATATAAGAGCCAAATCCCCAGAATGTAATAATCAAAGACAGGATCTTGAAACCACTCATAGGATCATGCAACAATATCACAGCAGCAATGCTAGTGATCGGTACTCTTACAGCGTTAAGGACACCAGCCAAGACAGTGGATGAGAGGAACACAACCGCGGTAGCTCCCAAAACTCCCAACTGGAAAGTGATAATCCCCCAAACGATAACTGAGTAATACGCGTTTTCCCCACCCTTGAATGTACTTGCCTCGGATTTCATCCCATGGAAACCGTTGCTCATAACAAGTCCGATTGTTGTGAATATAAACGCAAAGAGGGAAACCATGAGTTGCTGCTCAAGAACAACAAGGAAAGACCTTTTACCGAGTAATTTCACAAAAATCAACTCTGATAAGGCGAAAATCAGACCGTGGAGTGCAGATCCCAGTATATCCCACACAAAACCAATAATGTACTGACGGTCGGTGATGTATCCATACCTGTCTGAACTTGAATCAAGAGCAATGATCGTCATGGCAGCAGTAATGATCACGATAGAATTTATGATTGATAGATTCATAGTGTTTTTCACGAGAACATATCCGAATAATGCAGAGAACACCAGTGAAGTCGAGGCTAAAAGAGCAGCGGTTGATGCTGGTAGGTAGGCATAGGCATATGCATACATGAGGTTGTCAGCAGCACTCAAGAATCCCAAGACAACATAAGATAAAGTTAGTTTTAAGTCGAGTGGCGTCGGGAACACTTTAAGGAAGAAGTACGAAGGGATTAGGACTATCGCGATCATAGGCCATCCTGCAACTGAAACCCATGAAATTATCCACTTGCTCTTCCCACCATTTGCAAAATATAAACGGGACAAGAGGCTAGAAGCAGGGAACGGAACAAGCATCCCCATGCTACTTAGAAACAGAAGAATCCAATGTGAAATCGGCTTGTTGTAATACATTTCACAAAGCATCGTCCAATAGGCCGAGATATATTGCCATAATGACTTTGATGGCGGCGCTTCATCCATTACTTCCTCTACAAGAAGTCAGTCATCATAGATAAATGTCAATTTTCAAAAACGACATGAGGAAAGAGAAATTTGATAGGATAAAGGAATCAAAGAATGTCTCATAAGTAGCAACAACAACATCAGCATAACCAGTATAATCCCACAAGTGGAGTCTAGGGAGGGTAGTGTGTACTGTGTATGTTTTCGGCAGACCCTCAGCACAAGTAAAAGCAATTTCATAAAAACGAGGGAGAAGAAGCAACGACTCATTAATAGCATTCAATATAGAAGAGTAACATAAACATGGAGTAAGTAAAGCAACCATACGATCAGAAAACGCTTCATAAAAGGTCGTAGCAAACAGGCTTGAACCTTGCAGTACCTACTTATGAACTTCCTTAGCTTCTTCGGTACATAACTACCTTATGATCTATGCATAAATCGCAATTTATACAAATAATCTCCGTAAAGGTGAGGATATGCAAATGAATAACCACTTAAAAATTAAGGACTTGACTTAATACTAAGAAGATAACTATAGCAATCTCAACTAACTAATGTGAAACTCAATATATGCTCTCAGCATATTAGACACCTATCCTCAGGGACACCTATCCTCAGGGACGGAGCTAGAGTGTAGCTTATGTGTTTTCGAAACAAATAACTTTGATTCAAACTCTTGAATATACACAAACCATTCATTTTAAAACCAATAACTTAAAAGAACTAGAATCCCGAACTCAATCTTACTCTCCATTTAGAAAGTGATCCTTAACCTATCCCCTATAGTCATGTCATTTGTCAAAGGAGGACTGGGATCTGATTATTTCACAACTAAATTCTTACTCTCTATCTGCACAGGACACGAGATAGTGATAAGGCCTACGTAACTCCTGCCTCACTGAATATGTTAGTTATACACTATACAAGTACTATCTTTCAACACACAAGAATAAACACCCAAGTACTAAAAATCAAAACTTGAATTCACAATTTTCAAGAACCATGAAAGGATTTACAAAAACTAAGAATACCCACAAAGCATAAAAAGCTGAAACTTTCAACAAGTAGAGTCATTCAACACACAAGAAAAAAAACATCCAAGTGATAAAAATCAAAACTTGAATTCACAATTTTCAAGAAACATGAAAGGATTTACAAAAACTAAGAATACCCACAAAGCATAAAAAGCTGAAACTTTCAACAAGTGGAGTCATTCAACACACAAGATAAAAAACACCCAAGTGATAAAAATCAAAACTTTAATTCACAATTTTCAAGAACCATGAAAAAAAAAACAATCATCTTGACAAATCTAACATACCCACAAACCCCAAAACCTGAAAAAAATTGAGATTTTCACATATTATACTGACCTGGAACAGAAATAAGCAATGGTTGCTGCATGAACCCAAGAATTCAGGGGACAGTGAAAGAAGTGATAGTATAGATACCAAAACTAATCGGGTCGGGTCAAAGAAAATTCCGGTTCTGCTCAAATTTGAACTGGGTTTCTTGAGATTACAACCATTGAAGCAGATGACAAAAAAATTATAGTATCTAAATAAAACAGCAAATCTATGGTCCACAAATCAAAATCAAGATTTCAATGATTAGATGAAATCTTTTGGTTTAGGTGGAAAAAAAAAATACTAATAGGCTTTTAATACATAGTCGCGAATAATTTATTTAGACACTTGAATTTAATTTGATTTTTCTTTTTATGTATTTTTTAGTTTATTAGATAGTTAACTTAGTCATATAATTTTTTATTTTTTTTAGATATATGCATTCGCTAGATGATTGAAAACGTGTGTAAAAGTTTTTTCGAAATTTAACTCAAATGTGTTTTATTAAATACTTTATTTGGAGGAATTGAAACCTGATTTAATTTGATTGTTCAAATTAAATACGTACTAAGCCAAGATAATTATATTTCTATATACGAAAAGTATACATTAATTATGTGTAACAGAAAAATTTATAAATTCCAACTGATATACTAGAGTTTAGAGATATACATATCGTGACTATTTTTTTTTTATTGACGAGAACACGATCATAGATAAAGAATTGTGAAGGATATAAATTAAGATAAAAAATTTATACGTCGTCATATGTTTTCTCTGTTACCCTTCCATACTAGTAGTCATGTAGTTTCTTGCTATTTGGGTTCGATTATTATATATTTTGATTGTCATGTTATTTTATTATAATTATTGTTTAGATCGATTTGTCATATTTTATCATCTTTTCTTTACTTTCACTGTTTTTTCTTCATACTACTTTAAAAGTTTAGATTGTTTTTTTTTTATTAAATTGAGGATTTATTAAAAATAATTTTAGGTAACTTCACAAAATAATATTAAATTTTATTTATTTAAACTCATTTACATACATATGCTTAATAAAGCAAATCAAAGAATATGATACTCATATGACATGCCATTTGACAAAGGGAATTGATTATTATTATTTTAATAAATAAATTATTATTCTTTAAGTAATTAAATCTTACCTGCCAACAATTAAAAAATTCAGCAAAAGACATAAGTGCTTCTGTCATTCAACACATACCAAAAAGAATATTAAAAAAATGCTACGAATAATTTTAAATTTTAAATTTTCAAGAACGAACTATCATAATAATATATTCAATATAATTTTATAAATAAAATCTTTAAAAAAATAGTAAATAGACAAATTTTATCATTGTCTTTATAAGATAGATATTAAAATGTATTAACTCTATTTTTTAATTCTCAACCTTCATACATATAATATCTGAATCTAATTCAAAATTTAATCTCAAATAATTGAATCGAATTAAAAAAATTCACATCTACCATTTTTCAAGATTCTTGAGATGAGAAATCAGACAGCATATTATAGTGCTATGCTTTATGGTCTACAAATTATTTATTTAATTGGCTGGTGGCATTATTGGCAAACAAAATTGAAAGATTTTATATTCGATCGAAAATAATTACAATCACTAATTAATATATAAAAAATATACATTAACTATACG
This sequence comes from Solanum chilense, assembly GCA_032847665.1. Classification (NCBI taxonomy): domain Eukaryota; kingdom Viridiplantae; phylum Streptophyta; class Magnoliopsida; order Solanales; family Solanaceae; genus Solanum; species Solanum chilense. The sequence continues at coordinate 880,566 of CM064969.1, read as the reverse complement.
TTAAAAAAATTGTGAATAATTAATATACTAGTTGTTTTGATAAACGGTGATATGATTGTAGATAAAAGGTTACGAAAAACATAAATTAAAATAAAACATTAATAAATAATAGGGAATTGTTTCACCTACTCTACCATACTAATAATATCTTATTATTTCAAACGTCCTTTAATTTAATTTATACATATTTATTTAGTTCTCATGAAAAACCCATAAATTTTGACTTAAAAATAAATGTGTTTTGCGTTCTTTTATTATTTTATTGAAGAATTATGACTTTTTTCTCTTTACTATCAAGTTACTTTAATTTAATGTTATCTTAATATTTCACACCTTTTAATTTATATTAATAATAAAAAAAGATGTATTCTAAAACGTGATTTTGATGTGACAAAAAAGGGAAATATTTTACTTTCAAAAACTACAAGTAGGTCAAATATTTGGTGATCGTAATCAAAATTTCTTTATTGAAAAATTATATCACTAATTAAAATAAAAATTATGTTTTATATATATTTTTGTAAAAGAGAATGTTAATATCAGCTCTCAAATTAAATAATCGCTTAAAATGGTGAGAGATATAACAAAATGATCAAATAAAAAAATAATTCTAGCTATACTAAATCACCTATAGAGTATAGACTAGACTTTTTAGAGTATTTATTTATAACTCCGCCTATATAACTTATTTATATTATCAATCTTGATTTAGAATTTAAAAAAGAAAAAATATTATGATAAATAATTATCAACGTAAAATTAATTAATTCATGATGACTTATAGATGAAATTTTGCTAAAATAGGAAGAAATTCAACAATATGAATCAGAACTAAAATGGAAAAAAATTAATAAATGCCTAACAAAAATCCCCAAAAAAGTATATCATATATATCAGAGAAAAATAGGTAAATTCATAATAAATTGATCAAATTAGTTACAAAAATTCCTTTTTAAAGAATCTAAAAAAAATAAATGACAAGAAATACATTTAATGTGCATTGTCTAATGAATAGTGCATATTATTCTTATATCTTGTAATAAATGATATATATTTATCATTATTTTTAATAAATGTATAACAAAAATAATCCTAAAATTGATATACTTTTAATTTGAAAAATAAAATGTGACTTACAAATTATCTCAATCATTTTATTATTTTTTCAAACTCGACTTACAATGACTTGTGTAATAAGGGATAGAGAAAAAAATTTAAATATGTGATTGAACTTAATGAAATGAAGGATAATGTCACTTAACAGAATATAATAGTTCATACTAGATTTCGCTCGTGAAACAAATGAATAATATACGTCAGTGCAATGACATAAATACGTCCAACTATTTATAGATGGTATAGTTAAGTCATTACTAAAATTGATACAAATAAAAAGAATCGTTATTTAGTAAATTTTATGAATAAATTTTGACTATCTGATAAATTTGTACTTGTCATTTTATAAAGTTAGTATGAAATTTCAAGATTTATCATTTTCATTTACGTAAGATAATTTTAGTCTATTTTATTTTTTTTAAATTCTTCATTTACCCTTTTAATGTTATCAACGAATTTACACTATTTTAAAAGTTTATTTTCAATTTCGCTTTTATTAGCTTACTCATATTATTGATCCCAAATTTACAGGATAAATTCAAATACCAGATGAAATTTTGCCAAATTAGGAAGAAAAAATTAACTTGTGTGAAAAAAAAGTAAAATGGTAAAAATTAATAAATGACGTAGTAAAAATCCCAACAAAATTGTCAGAAAAAATTGGGGGAAAAAACAGTAAACTCATAATAACTCAGTCAAATTAGTTATTAATTTTCTTTTTTTAGGAATTTACAAATAAAAGACTAACAAATTATAGAAATATATATAATTTATTTTCCTATCTAGTCCTTGTTCTATACATTTTATCTAATATATATAGCCAGAATTTGTGTATATCATAAAAAACACTGTATATTATATGAATATTTCTTATCATATTTGAAGAATTAAAGCAACAACATTTCAAAAATCATGAGGATGGCCATTTCAATTCCTTCTTATTATCTTCTACTTCACATATTTGTATCACGTATGTGTCCATTTTTTCAATTTTATCGAATAATTTATTTGTTATATATAAAACGTCTCAAAATATATGACACCATTTAACTAGTTAATGATGTTATTTACACAATTTGCACTACCTTTATGAACTCAAATTCATTCAACTAGTTGAATATATTTTGTATATACTCAAATTATATTTTATTTATCGAGATTCAAATATTAATATCACTAAGGAATGTGTTGAAATAGATGTTCCATTCTTCTACTTCTTGGAATCGAGCCCTAGGTATAAATTTACAGAAATAGCCCGCTAGTCACTTTCGGTTATGTCTTTAAGAAATAATCAATCATAAATTGTAGTAAGTTTTTATTTTGAACTTCATCCTAGGAGTTTCATGATGACTCAGACTCATAAGACGTAACGTAAAAACTGAAGAAGGACAATACTTATCATCTGAATAACCCCTTCATAATTATCTTTTTTACCTCACCCTATTCAGGATCAATAGTATTCTCATTTACACGTACGTACCTTTTTATATATTAACTTTTTTTTTTTGTGTAGTTTGCATGGGAGATAGCAACTTGACTCATTTGGAGGTGGCTAGAGGAAATTTGACACAATTGGATTATAATTATAGATGTTCTGGGAATTTAGGTACATGCAACACTGACTATTGTGATGAAGATTGTTGCATTAAAACATGCAATAATTATTATAGTGAACTTAATCCAGAACCAATATGCACTGAATTTCCTGGATTTTATCCATACAAGTTTTGTATTTGTTGGCATGATTGTTATTGATATAAATATAATATATTTTAATACAATTATATTACATTAATGATCTTATTTTTTCATGCAATTTTTCACTAATTGTATCTTCTTTTATACATTTTTCTTGCTTTTTAGTCTGGTGTTGCATATTTGTATTGGAGTGTGATTGAATTCAAATTTATGATGAAAAGTAAGTAGGACCGAATCTGAGACCTCTAGTTAAGGATAGAGGAAATAACTATAATGCGACCATAAATTAGTTTCTTAATGAGATATTACAATGATCTTACTGTTCATGAAAATGCGCTTATATTTTTTATTTTATTTTTCGATATGATATTCGATAATGCTTAAATTTGAAATCTTTAATTAATGATATAGGAGTAGTTATCATTTCACCACAGATGTAATTTTTGTTATTTAATTTTGCCGATGCAAGACTTCTTTAAATTAAGTTGGTGTGTCACAATTTTCTATCTAAACTATCATTAGACATTTATCAAAACGCATCTCAACTATCAATTATTCATAACTAAAATCCATAAAATTTAAATTTTGAATCTCCTCTAACTTAATATTAATTGGTTGATCTCCCTAATCTAATTGGTCTAATCCACTTGGTCTTCCTGTCTAGTTAACCTTAAAAGACAAAAAGAGAAAGAAAAACAAAGTTTACGTGGAAAATTTTTATCTACATCGTGTGTTTACATCAAAATAATTTATTTTTTTAATATTATGTGATTTAATGAAATAAAATACATATTAATTAATTAAAGTTGAATAAAATGAACTATAAATTTAAACACATGACATGCACGTATTGGATTGATGTGAAAACCCAGTGCGTGTAAGTTTTACCCGTTAATTAAAACTCATACCAGAGATATTTACATCAATTCAATACGTACATGCCATGCATTTAAATTTATGATTCATTTTTATTTAACTCAGTAATTAGTAACTATAATCACATAGTAGTTAGTAGTTAGAAGTTAGTAGTATGAATTCAATTTGATCCATATTATCTAACTTTGTTTAAATTTTTACCCCTATATAAAACCTTAAACACATTTTTATATAATACATAATATTTAACACGAATAATTCATGTATATCATAGATCAATAATTTTTCCTCAAGATTCATATAAATGGCTATTCTAGTTTGGTACCCAAGTTTTTGTGCCATTTTTGTTCTTATTCTTGTAACAGGTTTGTTATGTTTCTCTTATGTATTTTTTTTCCCTTTTAGGTTGTGTTTGGTATGAATGTAGTTTTTATTTTTATATTCGATTCGTTAAAATATTTTTAATTAAATATTTTCTTTTAGAAAAATAAGTTCATTGACAATCAAGAAAATGACTTGCTTTATATCAGTAAGTAAAAACAAGTTTTATAATTAGTAGCATTTCATATAAGTTGTTTTATCACATTGCGGTTTTTTTTTTTTATGATTGTTACAATGAGATTGTGTGAATTGTGTTGAGTTTATCGCTCCGTCAATTGTATTTATGATTTTATATTTTTATCCCTGTGTTAGTTTGGCACGAGAATATCATTTGTATAAAAGTGAATCACGTCTTTTTTCACGTAACACAAAGAAATATTAATTTTTTTCATTAATAATTATTGTTAATGAAACTTCTAATTAGAATCTCAAACATCTATTAATTCTGATTACACCATATTAAATTGTCCAAATACTCTCATCAAATAATTTTTATTTTTTATTTATTTGTTAAGGAGTGCATCACACCCTCTTCCTTCCACATACATGCTTGATCTTTTTTTCATTATTTTTTCGCGAGTCAAACATAAAAAAATATTTTTTTCATTAAAATTATTCGAACTATTTTTATTCTGTCTTTTCTAATATTAATTTTTTTTTTACATTGCTCAGGTGGCATGGGAGATACTCCAACAAAAATGGAGAATATTATGAATGGTGGAGATGATTTAGATTATGTTTATCAATGTACAGCAAATTTAGGTCCATGTAATTATGACATTTGCCAAGATGCTTGTTGTATTAAGCTATGTAATAATTATTATAGTGGACTTCACCCTAGTCCAAAGTGTGAGGATTTGGGACCTAAATTTCAGGATAAATTTTGTATTTGTAGGCATGATTGTTATAAAAACTAATACAAATCTTATATTATATAAATAATACTTAATATGGATATATATATATATCCAAAGAATTGAGAATAATGGACTCGTAATTTTGATGTTGTTTATTTAATAATAAGAAAAACAAGAATGATATTGTGTGAATGTTTTATATATATATTTACCTGTCCAGTTTAAGAAATCAAAAAATATGTGTTTCACTTATTTATTATTTTACCTTTTTTTTAAATAAAGTCAATTTTTCAAATATTAAATTAATTATATTTGAAAAGTAATATAAGAAATTTATCATTCTATTTAATTTTTTAAAAGAATATACTAAATTAATATTGAACAAATAAAATACGATAATGAAAATGAAGTATTACTGTAGAGAAGTTTGATTGAAAGACTCATTTGGTACTAGAAATAAGAGATGATTAATTTTAAATTGAATTTATTTTATATTTGATTGAGATAATATTACATGATAACTTATATCAAGATAATGTTATTTTAATTTTACATTGAACTTAGATAACAATTCTAAAATAATTACTTTGAAATCTATAACTTAGTCCCCGACCAAACATGTCCGATTCTTACCCCTCATAAATCGGATCTCTACTTTTATTTATATATATATATATATAAAGAAAACAAATATGATCACTTGTAATTTATATTACTTTTTTTAAGAAAAAAAGTATACACGCGCCTGAATTTATTCTTTTGCCACCTCAACTTTTTCGGATAGAATTAAATTCACTTGAAAGACGTTAAGCGTGGTATTTAAACACTTAAATAGTTAAAATGTTAAAGTAAGTTATGCTGCCAAGTCCAAAAAAAAAAATTAATGTATTTTCTCAATAAAAAATATCTTAAAACTTTAGTTTTTAGTGCTATAAAATATAATAAAACTACTCCATATTATTATTTTGATTGGTTCTTTAATCGATTAGTTTATTTTTGAAAAAATGACTAGAGTTTTGATCAAGCTCCTTAAAGTAATTTTTTATTTTGAAATAATCGTTCGAATATGATAGGTTATATTAAAAAAAGAATTGTTGAATACTTAAATGATTAAAGTTGTTTTTTTTTTGCGCAAAAAAAAAAATCGTAAGTGATTGATTTTACTCGTTAATAGAAACTCATATTAGAGGTGTTTACACCAATCTAATACGTGCATATCATTTGTTTAAATTTATAGTTTATTTTATTTAACTCAGTAATTAGTAACTATAAACACTTAGTAGTTAGTAGTATGAATTCAATTTGATCCATATTAGCTAACTTGTTTGAAATTTCATCCCTATATAAAAACCTCAAACACATTATTATATGAATACATAATATTTAAAATGAATAATTCATGCAAATCATAGATCAATAATTTTCCTCAAGATTCATATATATGGCTATTCTAGTTTGGTCACCAAGTTTTTGTGCCATTTTTGTTCTCACTCTTGTAACATGTTAGTTATGGTTCTCTTATATTATCTTTTTAATTTTTGCGATTTTTTTTATATGACTTCAATTTTTTCATGTTCGACTAATTAAAAAATAAAAATAATATATATATATATATATATATATATATATATATATATATATATATATATATATATATATATATATATATATATATATATATATATATTTCAGAAAAAAATAATCAAACAATAACGGTACTTCCAAAGCTATAAAAAATAATTTTTATATTTCACATTTACTTTAAAATGTTGAGAATATGAGCATTTTTTTTATGTCTTTGTCCTAAAAAGGGATGTCCTCGATTAAAAAACCAACCAATTTATCACTATTTATGTCTTGTAAAAATATAATAATGGTATTAAATTAATGTATTCCTAATATGAGGAAAACAAAATTGGAATTTAGAAAAAAATATATGGTAAAAGGTAAAATGAGGTTATCAAATAATATGTAAAGCATAATAATGAAAAAGAGAAATGAGATAATGAGTTAAATAAATTTAATCACATAATATAATAAAATTAAAATTTAAGTAAAATAAACATCATATAATATAACAATACAATCAATAATAACCATCCAAACTAATTATAACTATTTGCGTGTACTCGATGTATATATTAAATCAAGTAATTTTGATTTAACAATTATAATTAAAAAAATAATAACATGTGTCTTTGATTATAATTATTATATATTATTTGACCATAATAAGTCCACCTTTCCATTTAATATTTCTTTTGTCTATCACCAAAAGTAAAACAGATATCTAAATATTTCACTTTTTTAAATTTATTCACTGTTAAGTATGTGAATTTTCTATCTAAACTTCAGTATATATTTATCTAAACACATTTCAATTAACAATTATTTATAGCTAAAATTTACAAAATTTAAATTTTAAATCTTCTCGAATTTAGTCAACCATATCTAGTCAACCTTAAAAGAAAAAAAAAACTTTCAAAGAGTCCTAATAAATTCAATTTGATCAGTAAGGGTAACTTACTTAGTCAACAACATCATTTAATTAAAAGAGAAATAAAATCTAATAAAAACAAATTATAAGCAATTTTGATTAATTCCATATTATCTACTTGTTTGAATTTAGGGATCCCTTGAATTTTCATCCCTATATAAAACCTTCAAAAACATTTTTATATGAATACATAATATTTAAAATGAAGAATTTATTTAAATCATAAATCAATAATTTACCTCATCATTCATATATAATGGCTATTCTAGTTTGGTACCCAAGTTTTTCTGCCATTTTTGTTCTTACTCTTGTAACAGGTTTGTTATATTTTTTTTTCCTTTTTAGATTAATTTAATTTTTTTTATATGTTTGACTAGTTAAAATATTTTATAATTAGTAAAAATTTCATATAAGTTGTTCTATCACATTGTGGTGTTTGTTGACGAATGTTACAATCTCACACTGTAATGTTTGTTGACGAACGTTACAATCTCACACTTTGGTGTTTGTTGACGAACGTTACAATGAGATTGTGTGAATCGTCTCGAATTTATCATTCCGTCAACTGTTTTCATGATTTTATTTTTTATCCCTTGATTAGTTGGCATGAGAAAATCATTTGTATAAAAGTGAATCGCGTCTTTTTTTTTTTAGTCGAACATAAAGAAATATTATTTTTTTTCATTAATAATTATTGATAATGAAACTTTTAATTAGAATTCTCAAACATCTATTAATTCTAATTATACCATATTAAATTGTCTAAACACTCTCATCTAATAATTTTTATCTTTAACTTTTTTTTTCTCTCCCTTAGTTAGGAGTGCACCACACCCTCTTTCACATACTTTTTTTCTCATTATTTTTTCGCAAACCAAACACTAAAAAAGATATTCTTTTCATTAAAATTATCTGAAACTATATATCCTGTTTAAAAAAATTTATTCCGTCTTTTTTTTTACCTTGCTTAGGTGGCATGGGAGATTCCAACTTGGTTCCAACAAAAATGGAGAATATTATGAGTGGTAGAGATGATATAGATAATGATTATCAATGTTCAGCCAATTTAGGTCCATGTAATTATGAATATTGCAATGAAGCTTGTTGTATTAGGCTATGTAATAATTATTATAGTGGACTTCACCCAAGGCCAATGTGTGAAGATGTGGGACCTAGGTATAAGTATAAATTATGTATTTGTTGGCATGATTGTTATAAAAATTAATAGACAATCTTATATTATATAAATAATACCTAATTTGGATATATTATATATATATATATATACACGTATATAAATATCTAAAGTATTGAGAGTAATCGACTTGTAATTTTGATGTCGTTTATTTAATAATTTATATCAGGATAATGTTATTTTAATTTTATATTGAGCTTAGGTAATAATTTTAAAGTAGCTATTTTCGAATATATAACTTATTCCTCGATCAGACGTGTCCGATTCTTACTTCTCATAAATCGGATCTCTACTCTCTATGTCTCTTTCATGTTTCCTTCACTTGCTAAATTATCGTTTTAACCCTATCTAATATATAAAAAAAAATATCTCAAAACTTTAGTTTTTAGTGCTATAAAATATATATAATAAAACTACTCCATGTTATTATTTAATTGGTTCTTTGATCGATCGGTTTTTTATTTTCAGAAAAATGACTAGAGTTTTGGTGTAAGATTCTTGAAATTATTTTTAAATAATCGATCAAATATGAATGGTTATATTAGAAATATTTTTGTTGAATACTTAAGTGATTAAAAATGGATTTCAACATAGTCTTACAAATCAAACTTTGGAAAGGGTAAAATGTATATACAATCTTACTTTTATTTTAAGGTTGAAAAATTAATTTCAAAAAAGCCTTAATAATCGATATTACACGTAACAAAGCTAATAGAAAAGAAAAAAATACAAAATTAAAGAGGAAATATTAAATCATAAGGAAAGCATTACAAGAGCATCCAAAGAACACGATAACTGAAACACATGAAATAACATAAATAGAAAGATAAAAAAGTTACGAGAATAATGTTGTTGTTGCTGCTACTACTCGAGATCAAACCAATTAAATTAATATGTTCTTTCGTAAAAATAATTCATTAGATTTTCATCGTATTTTTAATTATATTCTTCTAATAGTCCTTAATTTTTAAATTCATATTGTCATACTTAAATAAAGTATTTTTTTTGGAAAAATTATATTTAAAATACCAAAATACACATAAATAAACAATTTTGGCTTTAAAAGTTGTTATTATAAAAAAGGAAAATTTAAAAAACAAATACACTAAAAATAAATAATTCACTTTGAAATATAACTTTACCTATTTTCTTCCTCTTAATTCATTTTTTCACAAATACACTCACTGTGTGTTCATCGGAATCCGCCATGGATGACGAAAACGAGAGCTCCAAATCAGCCGGACCCAAAAATTCAAATCTAGAAGAAGAAGAAGACAAAATCAGCAACAAAATCGAAAATTCCTCCGTACACAACGACGAAAGCGGTGACGATAGAGTAATTGACGGTATCAGTGGAGCTGAGAGTTTACGAGAATCAAAGACGGGAGCTTTAATTTCAGAAACCCTAGCTCATCCTAATGCAGAATCATCCGTACAAATTGAAATTGATGGCCAATCCGAATTCGATTCAGAGTTTTCTCCCTCTTATCAACTTTCTGGTACTATTCAATGCCGTTTAATTCGTTCTTATGCTCTTTTTTTTTTTTTTTGTGAAATTGAGTAGTTCATGTTTCATTTTTTATGATCAATTTCTATTCATTTGAACCATTTTTTTTATAATCTTGTATCCCTATAACGACTCTACTAATTCCACGAGATATCTGTTTCGTTCCACTAGCGTATTAAGCAACTTGTGCACCAATGATAGATAACATGAGGAAAAAAAATACAATTTATGTTACATGATATCGTTTTTAGTAGGTTCTATAGAAAAGGACACATTTTTATTATTTAGTAACAACTTAATGTTAAGATATATCTTCACCCTTAGTGAGAGTTTTAAAAGTGTTCTTTTTAACATCGCGTAAATTGGGATGAAGAAAGTAGTAGTATTTTGTCTCTGCTGGGAATTGGACGTGAGATCTTACGATGCTTAACATCTTCATTGACGGCTAAACTACACACTTGGGTGCTATACATTTGAATTTCTTTCCTGTATTATGTGTATATAAGCGTAGAATGTAGAGTTGTTAATCAAAAGCACACCGAAAGTATTATGACTAGTTTCCCTATTAGGTGTTCACTTTCGCATTCGACCTACCACCAATTGTTCACACGCGTGTTATGATAAATAGTTGATGATTGTTCAAATAGAAAAAGAAAACACCTCAACTATCATTTGCGAGTCTCATAGTCGAGGTGTGTTTTATACTAACGGACATACACGTGTCATAATATTATCCACCGACTCGACATTTAGATCGATAGTGAAGATTGTGCCACGTGTCCCTATAAGTATAGCGGAGGGTATATGCATACCATTTATGATAGTTTGGGGTATATTTGTCCTTTTTCCCTTAATAAATACTTGGTGATAGTTTACGTAGAAAAAGTGAACTCCGAATAGTTCATATAGGGAATTTGCAAAAAGATCTTCAGGTGTGTTTGGCCATTATATCTAGAAGGCAAGTCCTTTTGATTTTATATTTTTGTGTAAGAGAGATTATGATCATGAGTTCTCCTTATCAAAAATAAATAAATTATGATCATGAGTTTTATGAGTTTTTAAGTAGAAAAAGGGAATAAGTTATACTTGAGGTGTGTTTTGACAAATAGTCGTTAATAGATCAGATGGGAAAATTGAACATCTAATAGTTCATATAGGAAACTTGCAAAAATGTGATACTTCACGTGTATTTTTTACCATTATATCTGGAATGTAAGTCCTTTTGAGTTGTATATGCATGCTTAGTTGTCTACGAAAATTCTGTAATTATTGTGTTGAATAATCTGGCAGAAGTACCAGTGGAATATGAACTGCCCTCGTTTGGTTTCTCGGAAAAAATCAAGGTATGCAGTTTCTTTCTTTTGACTTGATATTTAATTTTGTTATGATAGTTTATCTATTTCGAGATGTGGGAGATGGTTGAGTGGATTCGATGTGGTAGCATATTCTTATTATATTGTAGAGGGAGCATACGCACTACCCTCCCTGGACCCCACTTATCGGATTAGAGTGGTTATGTTGTATTTTAATAAGTTAGTTTTTCAATTATCTTGTTACTATAATCATAGGTGTCAATGTATCTGAATAGTACTTACTCAAAAAAGAAAAAACAAGTAGTGTATTTGAATGGTAGCACAGAGATACTGAGGTGGTAATTTACGATAGGGGTGGACAACATGCGCAATTAGAAAATTCAAGGTGATTGCTCTGTCACTATTTGGAGTTTTGGACCGGAGAGCTCGCTGCTTTTGTTTAGTAGATATGTACAAGGTTGATTAGAATACAGGAGTTAAATTCTGCTAAAGCTGAAACTTAAGTGTCAGTATAAATCGAGCCAAAAATTTCTGCAATATAAATCACTGAGATTTCTGGAGTTAATGTGGTAAACAGGGTGCATGATCATCGGTTCTACAAGATTCTATGCACATTCCATGTTGCATAAACAAAGTTATTCTGAAGATTTAGAAGTTCTTGTTTATCCTCATTTGCGTTTTATGAAGCATGCGGCAAAGTAGTTTTGTTTTAAAAGATCAAGTTAGGTAGGAGTTGAAAATGGAGTAGAGTGTCCTTGTCCACCTCCTTATTCATGATGGTTGATATTGGGAAGCGTTAGTAGGTGATGGGCAGTCTGTAGAAATACGTTGAGCTGGTGTGTGGCAGGAGCTTGAGATATCACATACATGGTGATGGGTATTGTAACTGTAAATTTAGACGTTTTCTCTGAGAGAGCTATATAAGCGTCTGATGTAAATGTAGTAACCCCATTATATTTATGAAGCCTTTAAGACCAGTGTTTTGGGAAGCGGAAAAAAGCGACGATGGCTCAATTTACAGAAGGCGATATTTAGTATAAAAATAAAAAAATAAAAAATAACTGAATAGAGGTAATATATTCTTAGGTTATAAGAAAATAAATAGTCAATAATCCTTATAAGTCATACATATAAAGCAAAAAAATCAAAAACATAATTAAATCACAAAGAATCAAACTCCTATTCTTCAACAAGATCCTCAAACTCTTTAAAATGCAGCAATAAAAAAATAAAAAAGACACCCAGCAGCAACCAAAAAAAAACAGTAGCAGATCGCAGCAGCTTCGTAGAGAAGAAGAGAAGAAGAAAAAAAAACTTACAGAAGCTTGGCAGCAACCAACCAAAAAGAGTATAAAGAAGAGAAGAACTTACATAAAAAAAGTCTGAAGAAGAGAAGCAGTCGCAGCTGTGAGTGAAGTCGCAAAGACGGAAAGAGTATGTGAAGTCGCGTATCTTTCTGAAATTTAAATAAAAAAAAACTTACAATTTTTTTTGAAAAAAAAAACTAATTGGCGCTTTTTATGCTTTATCGCGTTTTCGCTTTTCTGGCGCTTCTTGCTTCTACAGTAGAAGCGAGCACCTTTTCAATGTCACCTTGCCTCAGGAGCTAAAAGTGCAAGAGCATCGCCTCGCTTTGAGTGCGCTTTTCACAACACTGTCTAAGACATACCGAAAGGCTTAAATGCACGAGATAAGATAACTCAGAGATGATGGCCTAGGCTCGAACTTGTGACTTAACCGGGGGTGGGGGGTGGAAAGGGGACTATATCATTACTATACCAGTGTGAGGCATAGTTGTTTTGTGCGTTAGATTTTGTTTCCTTAATGAGCAATGAAGTGGGTGCAAACCTTGGAGACCATGCTTAAAATACCAGTAGAGACAAAAAAACACTAGGTGTTTTCCCATCTGTCTGAGCCTTAGGGTTATAGTTATCCGGTACTCATGTTGGTGGATAATACTCAAGTAGCAGGTACCGCTTGAGGAATCATCATGATCCATTAGTTTTGGATAAATTGAAAGCAGATGCAAGAAACCTTAACAATTGTCATATGGTGACCATCACATGGCCACTCGAACTCATAATATCTCATATTGCAACATTATTTTTGACGTGATGCTATAAATAATTAATAGTCAAATTATGTTTGTAGGTTAATACATTACATTTTCCAGAGTATCTGGTTTCGACTTTTCTGTTTATAATAATGTTATACTTATTACTGAAAAGTTTATATAGAATTGCTGGAACTGGATATGTATATTTGTGGGATGGAACAAATGAGTCATGTCATGTTGTATGCAGGATAGAATTAGTGTTACCAAACCTGGAACTTTGAATGCTCAAGCACGAACAGAACATCAACGACACGTTCCTGATGCAACATCCTCATTGGAGCTGTCCTCTTTATCTGTTGCACAGTCCATTTCATCAGTGCCAAGTGCAACTCTAGCAGAAAGACGATCAGCAGCAGCAGTAAATTGTAGTACAGGAGAAGTGGTTAAGCAGAGTTCTGACGCCCAGGTTCTAGCTCTTATACCAGTTCTAAAGAGACCAACTCGCGATGGGTACAATTGGCGCAAGTATGGTCAAAAGCAAGTTAAAAGTCCTCAAGGTTCTCGAAGTTATTACCGATGCACTCATTCTGAGTGTTGTGCCAAGAAGATTGAGTGCTCTGATCACACTAATCGTGTTATGGAGATTATTTATAGAACTCAACACAATCATGATCCACCCCCAAGAGTAAATTGCTCAAGGGAAAGCAAGTCTGCATTATTGTCTTCACCTACCAATGGCAAAAGTATAATAGCTCATCCAAGTAGAAATTCTATTGAGACCGTAGTATCCTCCTTAAAAGAAAATTTGCAAGAAAGTTTACCAATTGCTGAGACAGCAAATCAGGATTCCGGTGGATCTGACACTGACACTGAAATCACTATTAGAGAGGAGCACCGTGACGAGGCTGGACAAAAGAAGAGGCAAGTTCACTTTTGTATTCAATTTTACTTATTTTATTTTTCTGCTTTTCCTCTTACAAATGTTCAAAACCATATGATTGATCACAATTCTCACCTATGATTTCCAGGTCAAGGAAAAGTGACACAAAATGTTTGGAATCTGTTTCTAAACCTGGAAAGAAACCCAAGCTTGTGGTGCATGCTGCTTGTGATGTAGGAATCTCAAGTGATGGCTACAGATGGCGAAAGTATGGACAAAAAATAGTGAAGGGAAATCCCCATCCAAGGTACTGTATTATTTTCTGCCGTACACTTGATAAATCGTTTGATTGTTCTGCCTGCCTTACGCTGAAATTATAAGAACCAGGAGGGAGTGATGCCACATTAAACACATTTCTTGAATCATACTGGAGTTTTTTTTTCTATTTTCTCTGCTTTGTTTCCTTTTGTTTGGATTGTGCTGATGGATGAGTTATATTCTTCATGCACCCTATTCTGCTCTGTTAAACTAAGTTGCTCGGACTCTTCAAAAATGTCGATGGGTGCATGAGGGATACTCCAAAAGTAGTGCATTTTCAGAGAATCCAACACGGGTGCAGCAGCATTTTGGAGACTCCGAGCAACATAGTTGTTAAATGCTATGGATGAGAGTGTCACTCATCTTATTCCCTTTTCTGTTCTGTTAAGACAATTAGGTTTTCTTCAGGTAAATAATTCCTGCTAGTTTTCTGTTTCAAGTTAGAATTTCTTTTGATTCAACATCAATATTGACTACTCTTCTCACATATTACTTGTTTTTATCTACTTTACGTTTTAACTCATATCTTGGTCAAAAGTATACTTCATTTTGCTTCTTTCGTTCTCCTGTTCTGTCCTGAGTTGTTTCCTGGTTGACCTTTAGGAACTACTATCGCTGTACGTCAGCTGGATGTCCTGTTCGAAAGCACATTGAGAGGGTTGTAGATACCACAAGTGCTTTAACAATAACATACAAGGGAGTACACGATCATGACATGCCAGTACCCAAAAAACGTCATGGTCCACCGAGTGCACCTCTTATTGCTGCTACTGCCCCTGCTTCCGTAACCAATATGCATGCTAACAAACCCGAACCCCTACAACATCAAAACTCGACCACACAATGGTCCGTGGACAAAGAAGGTGAGTTGACTGGTGAGAAATTGGATGTTGGAGGAGAAAAAGCAATGGAATCGGCTCGAACTCTGTTGAGTATTGGATTTGAAATAAAGCCTTGCTAAAATTGCTTAACTGCTCTGATTTTATTTTTCTCTGCATTTATTTAGTTTTCCTCCATAGGGCTTTCTTGTAGAAATTTAGAAGAGTATACCCTTTTTTTTTTTTTTTATAGTCCTCCAATATATAGATGGTCTATACTCAGTTATGTACATTATTGTGGATCAAAATAAGTAACATAGAACTTAGAATAACATATTGTGATGTTTGTCAATTTGCATCTGTTTCTTCTATTTATTAGCAAGTTTTAGGAGAGCTAGATTGGACATGAATCAGTTTAGCATATAAATTGTTCTTTTTTTAGTATGCTTTCTTTCGTATTCTGTTGGCTGCTTGGTCTTGTTGTTTACTTTTTTCGAACTACTTTTTCATGCTTTGATTTTAAGTCACGGTCTATTGGAAACAACATTTCTACGTGGTGAGATTACATTGGTATGTTGTTGTACAACACATCATATACACAAGCATCTTCTTGTTGGCTTAGACAGAGAACAGAGAACACAACAGGTGATAAAAGGAACTCATATGAAGCAACTAAATGAGGCAAAATACAAAACATCCATTTGATTGTGATCGATGAATCCAGAAAGCATGTTGTGTTCGTTCAATAAAAGAACAGAAAATACACGAAGGTTTAAGAAAACGCGGATGAATCCTTCTTCATATCAACGCTTTTGTGACATATCATTGACAAAACTCATCATAAGATCCGAAAATTGCATCTGCAGATGGAAATGGATTACAGGTTAACGAGATTACGTTGAGTTAAGATGATAACGATATAAATGAGGGAGAGAAAATGAAGCAAAAAGGGTTTGTTCTGCTCATGGAGTAACAAAGAAAGATGGACATACCCAAGCAGGCCGCGACCCTGCCACACTCGTGGTGTCACTTGTAGGTTAGACAAAGCACCTTGCCTCAGAACTGTCATGGTAACTGCAGAACCCTGGTTTGACTGTGCTTCAGCAGCAAGGCGTTGTAACAGATTCTCACCCGACTGGACATTCCCAAATCTTACAACCTGATCTCCCAGTTGTAAACCGTCCTCTGCAGCTGGAGATGCCTCGGTTATTTCATCAATCACCGCAAAAGGTCTGCTGAAAACTACATCTATGTCCATGGCGGCACTTGTAGCAGCTGTCACAGAGTAATTGCCTGGAGATGATGAGGAACCAGTATTGACAGCAGATCCTTGAACACCTATACCAGCAGAAGCATCTTAGAAGAAAGAAAAGGATATATTTTCATGACGTCCTACAAGAAAATGCTCCATTAACTGTACCCTCGCTACGTTTCATTTTATACAAAGATGTTTGATTCTATGGTGCACAGGAAAGACATAACGAATTTAGGAACACATCTTAAGTACCCTTAAAACGTGTGGTCTTAATCATGGCATCTCTATGGCTATACGTGCATGTTATTAAGAGTAAATTTAAGAGCTCAAATATTGATAAATGTCAATTCTATTTTAAGAGACTAAAAGGGAAAGGCTGGAACATACCATGACATGGAGTAGATATTTTTAGTGAACTTTAGAATAGCTTATACCAATACGAGACAAGAAGATCAATATCCTACATCAACTACGACTTCAACTTCTAGAAAATGGTTCAACGTACCAGTACCCTTATGTGTAGTGATGCACATGACTGTTTAAGTAAGAATACGGAAGTAGTATAACTTGAGCAACTAATACCCTTAACCTATTTAATTTGGCTGAAAACCTAATGAATACGGCTAAAAGTTATCCTTCTTCCATCTATTGGACCAAAAATGCTCATCACTATTTATGGTTCAATAGGAGAGAGGAGCGCAATGTTGAGCCAAATTCAATAGGTTAAGAGGCATTTCAATTGATGAGGTAAATGTTTTTAAGACAGTCAATAAGGACCTTCTACGTAAACCAAATAGCAGGATGGAATGAGAATTTACAAGCAAACAAAGGAGTTGATGCAAAAGAATGCACGGATGAAATGATATTTCAGTTGGATAAGCAAAGATGATGGTTAAGCATGAAACATGCAAATCAGCTGGAGAATCAACACATGTACCACTGAAGTCGGCTCCACTAAAACCAACTGATGCATAAGGAGAAGTATTACTATTGCTCATGCACCTGTCTCTCCCACTTGCTGATAAATATTTACTGACCTTCTCAGACAAAACTATAGATCCTTTTAAGTAGGACCGTATGACAATGTTCTTATCAAAAAGTTGCTTGATGTGATCCACCAATGTCACGTACCTGAATCTTTGACAGAAGAAGGTGAAGAAGCAAGCCGTGCCGAATGCAAAACTTGAATATTTTGGTCTATTTTTTCTGTTATAATCTTGTGATCATTACGCAGCTCTGCAGTGTGAAAACACAATGCGATTTAAGAGAGGACCAGATATAATTTACTATATTGCTGCTGAAACATGAGTAGTTCTGGAAACAATAATAACGGAGTATACAGCATTACAGAATACAGATGGTGAATTTCTGATGTTGCCACAATCAATGTGCAGAACATCGCATGCTCTGGAATAATAACTATTAAAAATGAACAGCATCAATTCTTCCTCAAATCTCTGCTAGAAAACTCAAATGCTAATTTTTGGTACCTACAGAAACACCTACAACTTCCGGGTAGGATATAATTTCCCTTCACTTAACGTGTTCACACAATTACCTGACATGTCAACTCAATACAAAAATGTCTCTTTCCCCAGTTAAAAGCAAAGAATCTTAACATAATAACATCTTCCGTAAGCACCTTATTTCTGAATATTAACATGTTCATTTCTCTACTTCCTTACACTAAGTAAACATGTTTTGGAGGCACAGAACCAAGACTTCGGACAATAAAAATTGAGAGTTTACAACTTTAGTTTAAATTATACTTCCTGAACATAAGGTCATGGTCTAGAGGATGATGAGGTGGTATGATAATCATAGGAGACCAAGGTTCAAGCCCCAACAGGGTGATCCTTTCTATCATCCAAAGTTTTGAGGACAAATTTACCAGGATACCTCTGCCGGTCAAAGTTAGAAGGTATCCACTGGATTAGTTGAGGTTCATTCAAGCTGGTCCCAATCACCATAGCTATAAACAAAATAGTACTACCTCAAAACATACTACAGGGATATCAGTCAGAACTTCACTAAGTTATGACATCAAAATCAAGTCCAAAGCAACTTCATTGACAAATGCATCAGAGAAAAAAAAAAGACAGATGCTTATATCACAAATCCCAACAAGTCTAAAATGCAGAAACAACTAATAAAACAGATGTTTATGAGCATTACCAGCTAGCCTACGCCGGTCAGCACGCACAGAGGGAATATCAATATCAGTTCTTGGGAAACCCTGCAATTAGCTTCAAAGTTTCAGTCTTTATAATCAAAAGACACATCAAATCACAAACCCAAAAGGAAAAAAAGAAAAGATCAACCACTCAAATAAATACAGTTCCTTTCAACATAAATAAAATAAATATAAGAGCACAGGGGCAGCCTGATGCATGAAGCATAAGGCTTTCACACGGGGTTCGGAGAAGGACCAGCCACACCCCCAAGGGGCATAATTAGGGCAGTTCACCAATATCCTTGCATCAGTTAGACTGACTACACAGCTCAAACCTTTAACTTATAGCTATAGGTCACACGGAGACAACTTTACAGTTGATCTACGACTCCCTTTCAACCTTAGTTAGACTTATCACACAGCACGAAGCATCCAAAGTTCACGGAGAGTTCAGGTAAGGACCAGCCACACCCCAAGGGGCATAATTTGGTCAGTCTACCCATATCCTTGCATCAGTTAGACCAACTAGACAGCTCAATCCCGTAAACCTATAGGACACATGGAGACAACTTTACAGTTGATCCACAACTCCCCTTAAACATCAATTAGACTAACTACACCTCACGAAGCATCCAACACTCACACGGTGTTCGGGGAACACCCAGCCACACCCCAAGGGAATTAATGTAGTCAGTCTACCCGTACACTTGCATACTTTAGCTAACTTCACAGCTTAAACCCATAACCTAACCTATACATCACAAGAATACAACTTTATCATTGCTCTATGCTCCCACTCAATACAAGAACACTCAGAAGCAGCCCTATGCACATAGCATCCATGTTCACACAGGATTCAAGAAAGGACCAACAACACCTCAACAGGTGTTATATAGACCATTGACCCCACTACTCGAACTCATAACCTATACGTCACACAGAAACAACTTTATGGTTCCTCCATAACTATCCCTTCAACATAAAAGCACTCTAAAATCCAAAAAATTAAACACAATCTAAAATCACATTAAAAAAAATCCAGAAAACAAGAAAGTTGAAGAATTACCTCAGAATCAACTAGACTCCCTGAAAGTCCAGGACCACCAGGTTGGCATAGTCGCTGAATAACAACATCCATCTCAGCTTCAGTATTAGTTCTTTCATCCATTAACTTCATAGTTTCTGCTTTCAAATTTGTACCCACCATCTTTTTTCAAATCTTCTTATCTGGGATTTGCTCAAAATTTGATTTTTCTCAATTTTTCTTCACAAATTCAACTAGGGTTTATGCTGAAAAAAAGGTAATATAGTGGCAATGAAATCGAATTGGTGAAGGTGAAGGAAGAATAAATTGTAGAAAGGTCCTGCAATGTTTCAAGAAGTACAATTTAGTCCAGACATAAATTTTTTATATTTTGATTTTCCAATCTCGTGTCTAAACGAAAATTGGAGTTCGACTATTTCAAATTTGTGCCACATTGAATCCCATTCGAAATACCAATGATTTTTTTTCATATTCAGGACTCGACATCCATAAATCTTACCAATGCGTGCACTTGCTTGAAAACGTTAAATAATTTTTTAAAAAAAAATCATTGTAAGTGTTGTTCGATTTTATTTTTACATATCTTGAATCTCCTGAAATTTAATGAAGCTCCATGTTAAAATACTTTTATAATAAGCTTCTTCTTTTTTTTTGAATTATTATCATGGCTAAGTCAATTTTCATATATATCAACTAATTTGATGGTATATTTGCCAATTTTCATCTATAATAGGTTATTAGATAAGTTTCTTTAGGATTTTCATCTTTAATTAGTTTGACTATGATTTTCAAATTAACCATAATATTTTTTAAAAATAATTATTATATATCTACCTTTGAATAAGTTGCCTTTGAATTGTACAACTTCCAAGTAATTTTTTTTTTCAATGGACTTTATTTACAGTAGTAGGAATATTGTTACTTTCATAATGATGGATGAAAATTAAAACTTTGATTACTTCAAAAGTTTATCAAAGACTAAGTACTCCTCCTTTATTTTTTCTTTCAATGCTTATTTAGTTGACATTTTTAGCCATCGAGAACTACGATGAAATAAATAGAATATTTCAATGTCTAATTAGATGTTTTAAATTTGATTTTTGATTATGAAAAAATTCAATAAGAAGCGTTTCTTTCTTAAACTAGTCTTATACGATGTGAATTTAAATTAATCAGGGCTTTAATATAGATGTCCATAGCCAGATAAGAAATGATAGAAATAAAATCTAGTTGATTTCTTTGACATTTTCCTTATCTTGTATTTGAGGTTAATTCATACCTAATTTAGGAAAAAATATTTTAAAATTATAAAATATTATCCTTGGATCACTATAAATACACCCTTGGATATCCTAAGTTTTCACACAAAATTAAAGTATTTCAAAGTATATCTTAATTAGAAAAATGGCTAGCAAAATAACTTTCTGTGCTCTACTCTTTTGCTTTTTCCTCATGTTTGCTTCTGGTGAGTAATTCTCAAATATTTTTTTCTAAATTTTTGTTAATTTTTTTGAATCACTATTAAATTGAGTTTTTTTGCGTTTATAAGTTCATTCTGAGTTTTACTTTTTTTCGCTAGTTTCACATCTCAATTTATGGTCAAAAGCATATTTGAATATTGTCACTTTTTTTTTCCCAAGTTTTACGCCATAAATATCAGTCATTTCCGACCTTTTTCTTCCACGAACTATCATCATATAATCAACTAGGTGTATTTCAATACTTAGATAGCGATAGTTCAAATAGGAAAAGTAAACAGCTGATAGTTAGCGTATGAAACTCGCGAACAGTGATAATTCATGTGTTTTTGATCATTATCAATATTTTAAAAAATTACTCAAATTAACTTTTCAAAAGCAAAAACTGTCATATAAATTGATAATTAAGAGTAATAAAAACCCATGAAATGACATGTTTTTTTAATTATTATTATTTTATTTCCTAATTTTTTTTATCCTATGATTTTTAATGCAGAGATGCAGATAACAGAAGCAAAATACTGTAGAAAACCTAGTAAAGGGTGGAATGGGAAATGTTTTGAAAAAAAATGTGACAATTGGTGCAAAAATAAGGATCATGAAGATTATGGAGATTGTTACAAGGGATATTGTTATTGCTATTATAAATGTTGAAAAAATAAATTAATGAAGCACAATATATGGCCATAAGACTTTACTTATGGCACAATGTGTCTTATATAATGTATGATTGAATAAATGTTTGTGATTACATGTTTAATATCGAAAAAATAATGATCATAAATTATTTATAGTCTAAATATTTGTAATTTGATGTTTTATCTATGAAAGATATGGTATTAATATGTCTTGGTAATATAGTTAATATTGTGTGCATATCTTTGTTTGGTACATTTTTTCATGCCAGAAATGAATCGAACAAAAGGTGATTATAGTTGAACATAAATAGTTTTGAATAATATCGCACATATTTATAATGATTCTTTTCAGTTTTATTTCATAGATGATAATCGAGACATATACAAAGTTAGGGCTGTTCAAAATCGAACCAAAATCGATAAGCCGGATCGATATAAAAGTTATTGGTTTATAGTATTGGGTTATTGGTTTTGATAACGGTTTTGATTTTTTTTTATCGGGTTATCGGTTCTTAACGGGTTAACCGATAACCCGATAGTAAATTAAATAATTATATTTATACCATTTTGTATATAAAGTCCTCGACTCAGAGTTTAATTTTCTACTTTTATTTTTGGTTGTCTCAAACAGTTGATTATTCTGCAATATAAAAGTGTTTGCTTTTGAGAAAGATGTAACTTGTGAACTCAAGTGCATGTTTATTTGGTTTGTCACCTTTTTTCTAAGTGATTTTCAATGTTTTTTCTTTTGTGTCAAATCTTAATGGTTAAATCGATAATCGAACCGATAACGATCAAAAAACCGATAAATCAATAACCGATAATCCAATATCTTAATGGTTCTTTAACGGTTTAGCATCTCTACAAACCGATAAACTTCATATCCGAACCGAACCGGCCGATACACAATCCTATACAAAGTAACATCTAATAAAAAACAATCTTCTTAACGTAATATTTATTAAAACGATATTTATACATAAAATATCGAATTTCATATAAATATTGAATACAGATAAATTTTTACGCTCTTATTATATTATATTATATATTTGTGAGATGGAATTTGATTTTTGAGTCTTAACAACTATAGACACACATACAAGCCATTCCTGTAAAAATGCCTTCCCACAAACATTCCCCTCCAAAAATATACCCTTCATTTGTACATACATTATCACAATGGTAACCATTATAACATTGTCCCTTAAAGTTTTTACTCCATGCATCACAAAAACCAGCACTAGCACCCTCCACAACTTCAATTTCTGCAAATAATAATAATAATATAAAAATAAATAAATTACGAAGCTGACTAACTACGCTCGAGTAAGAATTCATATTAATTTACGACAAAGGAGTCATGACATGACAAGAGGATAGTGAATATGTATATATCATCACATCATAAAGCTAATGTTGTCAATACAAACAATCATGTGCTTTAACTTGAGTTTATTTTATTGTTCTTCATCGACAATATATAGATAATTATCAGATTAAGTTTATCTACTATGATGAATTATTATGCATGTGAATATATCTGACTCGATAATAAGAAGAAAAATTGTGTAATTTTTATTATAACAAATTAAATTGCAATATTAATATAAAAAATTCTTTAAACGACGTGACAAGAGGATAGAAAATATTTATATATCATCACAACATAAAGCTAATGTTGTCAATACAAACAATCATAGCCTTCTCTCTTTTATGTTTGTGCTTTAACTCGAGTTTATTTTTTAGTTCTTCATCGACAATATATAAATAATTATCAGATTAAGCTTATCTACTATGATGAATTATTATGCATGTGAATGTATCTGACACGATAATAAAAAGAAAGAAATTATGTAATTTTTATTATAACAAGTTAAATTGCAATATTAATATAAAAAATTCTGTAAACTATCAGTATGTATTTATACTTAAATCTTTTTCATTACTCACCATTTGAAGCAATGAGGAACAAGCAAAGAAGTATCAGAAGAAACTTAGAATAACAAACATAATATTCAGCCATTTTATATTTTGATATCTTTTTCTCTATATGAAATAATTAACAAGAAGTTTAATTTGTTACAAGAATTAGGTGTATATATGTTAATATATTATATTTATTCAAGAAGCAATAATAATTCTTGTTATCTTCAAAATCACCAATGAAGACAACAAATTTACTTTGATAAATAAGAGATAAACTTTTTATTTTTTTTGTTCAACTTTTTCTTAATCACTTGACTTTTCTTTTTGTTAGTATTGGTTGTTATATTCACTATATACCAATATTACCTCGATTTGGTTTTGAAAATTATCAATTCCAACATACATAAAAGTCCAAAAGCAAAACATAAAAAAACTAAAAAAAACACATGTGTAATTAATTTCTTGTAAAATATATATCAAATATAATACTTAAAGTTATCCATTGACAATATAAAAAATAATTCACACGATAAGATCGTAAGGTAAATATAGATAAATTTTTTGATAAATACGAAATAATAATTTGATAAAAATTATAATTAGCTAATCTGGTATAACATGTTAAAATTTATTGATAGTTCTATAAAAAAAATTAATTTGGGTTCATCGATATAGGTCAATTATAAGCATTAAAATTGCAATAATGACCGCGTAAAAAGTATTTAAATCTGTCATTTTATTACAGTAGTTGTATTTAAAAAACCCTTTATACATTCGATATATATAATTTAAATCTAAAATATAAATATGGGGAAAAAAATAGCTTATTGGATCTTGTTGCTTAAAGGTATCAAGATTAATATTTCATTATTATGAGACAGAAAATTACAAATTTAATAAAACAAAGACGAAAACAGCTAAAACAATTCTTTTTTTCTCGATATTTTTCATGTTGATTTTGGAATTAAGATTCCAAGAATGTTGCTTCTAGAATTAACTATTTAATTAATTTTTAATTTTGGATTAATTAAGAATCCAATTAGTTTCTATAAATATCTTGCCATTTTATTCCAATTTTCATATAACTCTTTGGCCTTTGCTATTAAATTAGATATAATTAAAAAGAAGTTTGAATATGGCTAATTTTCATATTTGCTTCTCTAAGTTTCTAGTTACACTTTTTTGTGTACTCCTCCTTGTGTCAAATGGTGAGTTAAAAAATAAAAAAATAAAAAATTTGGATGCATAAATTGTTAGAGATCTGTATATTTATTATTTATGTTAGGTATACAACATGTTTTTTTCATATACATTTGAAAATTCTTTTTAATAATGTGTAGCGATGAGATTTGTATAATAAGTCTTTGTCTGCTTTTATAATAATATGTTGAATTGTGTAATCAATATTTCATCTAAAATTATACTATCAGAAAATCGTTATCTCCTACGTAATTCAATTCATCAGAATTTGGTTCATCAATTATATTTTCAACAAAAATTTGATCAAGAATCTCACTAAATTCCATAGAGACATCTGTCAAAAATTAGCAATTTTCTAGTAATGAAAATACTCTAGCGTGAATCACAAGTTTTCAAACGCCTTTGTTTTTTTCTTAAATTTTGTATTAAGTCAAATAATATTACATAAATTGAGGCTGATAACGTAATAAATATTATAATATATATATCTACTCTTTTACTCTTCTTCTTTTTTTTATGGTGGATGTAGATATTGAAGGTGTGAAGGATGGAATTTGCAAGCAATTTAGTTCAACATTTAGTGGTCAATGCTATGTGTCATCTCATTGTGAGGAAACATGCATTAAAGAAGGAAGTTCAACAGGAGAGTGTGAGTGGAAAGGAATACATTGGGGATTTGTTTGTATGTGTGAATATTTATGTTGAGTGAAACTGAAAAATCATCTTCAAAATGCATACATATAAGAGAATATAAAAGCTTAGTCTTGTTATTATGTATATAAAATATAAAATATAATAAGATAAAAGAGAGTTTTAATTGAGATGAACAAAATAATGTTCTAATTGAGTGCAAAATAAGAAAAGAAAGTGTTGTGTAATTGAATAAAGTGTTCTTGATGTTACTTCTATTGTATGATATTGAAAATAAATAAATCAATGTATAAGAGACATCTTTCATCTATTTTGTAGTTTTGCTTTATGTTTGAAGTGTGCATTCGAAATGAATTCTGATTCTAACTCAATCTCGATAGTATGCTCATGAGGAAGGGATTTCAAGTTCAATTTTTTCTCATTTTACCGACTTAACATGATTATCTCATGATCTTAGAGTTTAAATTGTTAAAAAGATCATACTTTTAATTACGTCTTTAGTAAGTTTTGTCACGTGAGAGTTTGATTCTTTTAAATTACATAAGTCAAGCGTATGAATTTTTTTTTTTAGTAATAAATGGCGATGAGACTCGAATTAAACCTATCAACGTTCACGCATGTTATGGTGTGTGATTATATTATCTCAAAGTTCAAATTATTAGAGATCACCATACACTTTTATTTACTCATTTATATATTCAATAATACGTAACAACCATCCAAATATAGTGTTCAAGAATCCTGCAATACTATACTAGGAGACAAACATAACAAGGATGTAAACAACTCAAATAATTTGTTTAATGTTGATTTTGAAGATACCAAGAACATTGTATCTTGAATAAACTAAATCTAATTACTTTGAATTAATTAATTAACCAACTTCTTTTTTCTCTCCTTATAAATATTTGTTATTAATTTCAATTCATATAAAACTCTTTTGCAATTTGATATAAGGAGGAATTTGAAATATGAGTGAATCTCAAGTTTGCTTCTCTAAGTTTTTGGTCATACTTTTCAGTGTACTCCTCATTGTATCAAATGGTGAGTTTTAAAAAATGAAAGCAAATCTTTGTTACCATAATTTTGATCTTTTCATTAAGTATAACGTTTATCTGATCAACTTATCTAAAAGTATTCAAGTTAGTGAAAATGATATACATATATTTTTGAAAGTATGTTGAACTGTATGACAGCCTTATTTAAAATTGTGACAGCCTCATTTAAAATTCAAATTATTTGAAAAGACTTTTATTATTTATTCATTTATTAATTTACTAAAGTACTAAAAATAAATTTTTATTTTTCTTCAATTTTGCAGGCCATTTTCCTTTTGTGGGTGCAATTTTGGGGTGCCAAAAGTTGAGTTCAACATATAGTGGACAATGTTACAATGATGCACTTTGTGCCACAAAATGTTTTACTGAGGGATATTCCAATGGAGTTTGTGATTGGGGTGGACTTCTTTTGGGATTTGCTTGTTATTGCCAATATTCATGCAATAATTAAAATATGAATTTTTAAGTTATATATATGTATAATTTTTTTAATATATATTATCTATGAGTTTTAATTTATGATCAGATTGAATCATCACATCGAATAATAGAAGGTGATTCAAGCCAATCTAGTATTGATCTTTTGATTGATTAAATAAATTACAAAGTTCATGGTTTTAAACAACATTTGATGAGAATTATCGGCTTGTTTTGAAATTATTATTTTATTTGTACGATATATAATTATTAGAATAGTAATTATACAACTTAAGTAATTTTTTCACATGACAATTATAATAACATTTGAAATTAGGCTACGAATAAGTTTTGAGAACAACGAAAGAGATTTCGAGTTCATATTGATTAAATATCATCTATTTTTTACCTTCAAAAGGGTTGTCACAAAACTTTAAGGTGGCGGAAAGTCTTGTAGATCTAAATCCAAAAGATAAATATAAAATGAAGGTAAAATATAACTTTCACAAAAATACCAGTGTGAACACTGCGAGTAAGACAATATAATATAAATATTGTATAATAAATAATGTTTAAAAAAAGTTATTAAATCTAACCAACTATGTTAATTCTTTTTTTAAAAACAGTCTAAAAAGTAAATTACATAAAACTCATAAATTAAAACAAAGGGAGTATATATTTTATAATAGAACTACATATAGTATACATACACACACAAAAGATACACCTTTATTCTTTAATCATGAATAAACACAAAGTATTATTAACCTGTTTTATTATTCATAAAATAATATAAACAGGTTTCATTTATACATATTTTATTATATTTGATTTTGATCAACATTGTTATTTGATGATTTCATATATTATATAGTTTTTTTTTTTCAACAAAAATATTCACACATGCAAACATATCCCCAATGAACTCCTTTCCATTCACATTCTCCAGAGGGAGATCCTTCTTTTACACATGTTTCTTCACAATGAGCAGATTCATAGCATTGTCCACTAAATGTTCCACTAAATTTCTTGCAAATTCCATTTTTCATACCATTAACATCTGCATAAATAATAATAATAAAAAAAATTAATTTGGAACATAAAAAGTGTGATATATACTAACTTTTTGTTTTAAAGAAAAAGTTTCTAAGAGTTGCTTAATATGGACATGTAGGGTAAAACGTAGAATCTAATCGAATAGGGTAAACGATAAAATATGATTATCATCGAAAATATGTTATGGAAAGATTTGGAGGAAAAAGATGGTCAAAAATCATATCTATGAAAATTTTATTGACTAATGCATACGAAAAACTGAGAAAATCGCTTAATTCCTGTTGAGTGACCCCTGAATGCTAAAAAATATGACGTAGATAATGGTGAGACTAAACATATGAAAAAAATACTCGAAAATCATATCAACCAAAAAATTTATTGACTTAACACAAAAAAAAAAAAGAACTAAGAAAATAGTCTAATTCTTGTTGAGTGACCCCTAAATGCTAAAAAAGCGGCGTGGATCATGATGAGACTATACATATTGTTCCCCCAAATCATTACATAGGGCCGTGTAAAAGTTTTTAAAAAAATGCTCGAAAACCATATCACGAATAATTTCATTAACTTATACACGAAAAACTAAGAAAATAATTTCACCTAATTAGTGTTAAGTGGCTCCTAAATGATAAAAAAAATATAATGTGGACCATGATGAAGCTATACGTATTATTACGAAGAATCCTGTAAAAAAATTGAAAAAAAGTTCCCGAAAATCATATTACCTAATTCTTGTTGAGTGGCCCCTAATGATATTATAATCTTGTTCTAAACAACATAATTTGTTGCTAATTTTGTTCATCAATGGATAACTAAATATTCTATTAGCTACGAGCAATATAGTAATAAATTAGCTGTACATTAGTATATAATTCCAATTTTCTTTTATAGTGCCACACATAATAAGTATCAAATTAATTATGGGAAATAAAAGTAAAAGTATTGTTTCTTTTTTTCAAACTCACCAGTTGATGAAATGAGGAGTACTAGGCTAAAAAATATCACCAAAAACCTAGTAAAGCAAATATTATAACCAGCCATATTAAAATTCTCTTTTAATTATATATCAAATGTGACAAAGAGTTATATGATTAAGTGGGGTGAATTAAGATATTTATAGGGAGGATAGAAGTTGGGTTCTTAATTAATTAATTAAGTCAAATTAAAAATTAATAATATATTAAAAAAAAAATACAATACAGGTTATGATGGGATGATTGAGATTCCTCTACTCTTACTCAGAGGTATCGGGGGTTCAAGTAGTTAGGAATGGAAAGAATTTTGTTGGGAGCGCCGCCCCCAAGAAATAAATTGTGCGATTCTCAAATTTGAATTAAATCAAATTTCAATACAGATATCGAACATAAAATAGGAAACAGATCTCGTTCTTGGTATTTTCAAAATCATCGTTTGACTTGTTTATATTCTTCTTGTATTTTTTTTTTGTCTCATTGAAATGGATCTTTTGATTCCTCTAGATATGTTACTAGGAGCCTGCTATCAACAAGGTATTCTTCGATAAATAAGATGGAAGTTAAATTATGCATGTTTTTTTTTTCATTTTGTGTTTAGCTTTTACTATGAATTTTATTTACAACGTATAATAAGCTGCAGAATTTTACAAGTGGGATATAATATACGATGATTTTATCCTAATCTCTAGAGGCTGTTTTCGATATATCTTCAGGTTAAGTGAAATGTTATCGAAGCAAAATTGTAAAAATAATATGACAACCAAATAGCAAGATATAAAATAAATGAAACTATGTAAATCTAGACCTAGTAATACATAGTATATACTAAGAATAAGAGACTACACGACTATATATTTTTTTGTATGTATGTCATTTAAAATGTGAACGACTTATATCATTTGAAAAATTAGTTTGCGCTCAAAATTATGTTCCGAAAGTGTTTATATCAATGTTGGTATGAACATTTAATTTATGACTTGTTAGTATGCCTTTGAGTTGAATCTCGTGGCCTTTAAAAGTGAGGGGTGTTTATCATCGAACAACTCTCTCTCGTCTCTTAAATTAATATATATATATATATATATATATATATATATATATATATATATAAAATAGTCATCAATTTTTTAAATAAGAAAATCAAAATTCTAAATAAAGATTGAATTAATTTTTTTTTTTTTGAAAAAATAATTTAAAAAATTGATGTTGTGGCCAAATTATAATTGGCCACGTGTCAAAAATGGTTTTACAAAACCATGATTAAAGAATAATGACATGAATGAGTCTTTTCTTTAACAGTAATGACATAAATAAATTAAACTTTAAACTGATGGCATAGATAAGTATTTTCTGAAAGTTCAATGGCATGTTTTATCATTTTCCCAATTTTATAAGTGAAATGATTTGGGAGTTTCCCCTATACAATATGGCACCCCATAATTGTGGCTATTGTTTAATGAAATGTGACAATTTGTAATTTTTCGAAACAAGGCAAAGTATTTTTTTTAGATTATGATTAATATATCAGATACATTTTGTTGACACCCAATTTTGGCCTAACATTTTTAAAATTCGTGATTTTGAAGCTTTATTTATTTAATAGCAAATTTTGATCCAATGATTTTAAATTCATACATTTTGATCAAATACAAAAAAAAAAAAAAAAAAAAATTGTCTTTCCCACATTGTCTCTCAAACAATTTTCAATTTTTGCAAAAGTCCCACATCGGTATTTCATCCTTTTTGAGGATTTTTGGGTTTCTATTTAAACCCATTCCATTCAATATTTTAAGGGAAGGGAAAACAAAAGAATACTCATAAATTTTTTAGAATTCTTGGTTCCCATAGTTCAAAATTTTTAAAGTGTTTGTGTGGTTTTTCGAGTTGAGGAGGTGGAGTCGTTGCCTTCAAACTCGTAGTTCCGGTTCGCCGCCCAGAACCAGGTAAATTTTTTTTCTTAGCCTTGTTTTATTTAATTCCCAGTTCTTTTATGTTTTCTGTTTATTATATGTAGCTTGTTTTATTTTTTTTAGTTTAATGTAGTTCTAAAAGTCAATTAATATTTGTGTTTATTGTAGTTTTAATATTAGTATTATTTTACGGTTTGATGTTTGTTTATTTATTATTATTATTATTTTAAAATTGTTAATCAACTATTTGCTATCTTAGCTTTTCAGGGTTTTGTTATTATCCTATTTTAATGTTATTTTTAATTTTCATATATTATGTTATTGTTATTTCCATTTCATTATTATGTTGTTTTAGTTTGGTTGTTGTTTTCCCTATTCTCTTGGGATAAGTTTGTTATGTTTTGTTGATGTTCAGGTTATATTAAATATATTTGTTAAAGGGCCGATGAAAAATCTATCCGTCGGGTTTAGAGGCCTCCCCATTTTAAAAGACGGAATTTTAATTCAAGTTTATATATTCTAAAATTGTTAAATGTGGCCAATGAGAAAACTCTCCGTCGGTTTTGGAGGCTTTTCCATTTTCATAGACGGAAATATAATTTAAGTTTATATATAATTTTAGTTGTTGGAATTGGCCGATGAAGAAATTATCGTCGATTTCCAAGGCCTCCCATGTTAATAAGACGAATTTTTATTTTTTTTTAGTTATTGTTTGAGTTATTCATTTTTATTTATATTTATTTGGCACTAACTCTTTTACTAAGTGTTTACAGGTACACGGAGGTGTTTCTCCTTGAATTATTCGAAAAAGTTCGAATTATATTTTTATTTCGTTATTTTGTGAATATTGACGTTTGGCAAACTTTAGGCCGATGATTATTATTTTATTGTGTTTATTGCATGTTTAGTATATTTGTATATTATTTTATATTCTTCCTCAATTTGAAAAAAAAAAATGAATTCAGTCGGGAACCACAATTGTGGATTCCGAAGGGTGCCTAACCCCTTCCCTTCGGAATAATTTAAACCCCTTACCTAGAATCGAATTGGTTTCGTAGATCATAATTGGTTTCCTAGTTTTCCTAAAATTAGGTGGCGACTCTTTCAAAATTCGTTTATTTTTAAAACTTTGTTAAAATTGAAACAATTAATTATTTTTGAGTTGCCGCGACGTTTCGCCCTATTTCGACAGAGTAGGGATGTAAACAGAATGGCGACTCCGCTGGGGAGTTTAGAGGTTTTAACCAATATGAATTTAATTTTTCAAATTGAGGAAATTTTTGTTTTATTATTATGTTATACCTTGTATTTTTATATTCGTTGATTATTTGTTTATTGTATTTATTCATTATTTATTTTATTGTGTATATATTTTTTTATTGCATTCATGGCATCTTCCAATATGTATGCATAGTATATTAAAGGATGGTTTGCGGAACCGCAACCGAACTTTAAAATACTCAATCCTTTTTCGGAATGATCGGCAATTTATTGGTTCGTTATGCGTCCAATGGTTGTCGTGAATTCCAGCCTAAGTTGTCCGCTTGGGTTCCCGGTCTTTCAAAAGCCACTCTTAATCAACTAGGATAGAGCTAAACCAAATCCGAATTTAAGCATCAGCCTAAGATGACCAACACCCAAGGCGTGTTGTGCCCATTAGAAGACCACCTTGAGTCCAAAACGCCCACGGCCTAAATGGACGTTCACACTTATGTGTTTAAATTTGAAGGATGTATACGTTGTTTGGGAAAATCATTGTCTCATAGTGTAACGATTAGATTATAGTTCGCTTAGGTTAAAGAAATAGCTTCACCAGCTACTAGCCTATTCGAAGATATTGCCACCCGAAGATGACAACAAATCAAGAAAGCAGAAGGATCTTTCATGGAGGCATAGTTTAGGGTCGTACCCCTGCGTGGGACTGATTATTTTGTATACATTTTCCCTATTATGTATTCACATTAGGTTTTATTCATAAAATTTGTATAAATTTGAGTTTTGGGGCAATGAAATATTTCAAATGACGTACACATCCTTCGAATCGATAGGCCTACCCTAGGCATAAAAGGGTCACATATTTGCATAGGACGCGCAATAATTGTTTGTATGCTATGTGATATGTTTCAGTTTGTCTTTAATTAAAACAGTGTTTATGTGTTTAATTCATTTTTTGTGTAATATTTTGTATTATCCATTATGTACAGGAACTAACACTTTTACATTGAGTTGTTCTTCACAGCGAAAAATTTATTTATGTTTGAATTCAGAAATCATTATTTGTTCGAAGTCGCAAGAGACAAGAGGATTAGAGCAATTCAAATCCTTGTATTTCACAAGACGTTAATATCAAGTGAAAACGATAAATCAGGGGAGTATTTAATTATAAGATGACACCCACTTATTTTTATTATTATTTGGCATGATGGTCTTGCTCTCACATATTTTTCATATTTTTGTAGGGATACCGTCCCCGACATCAGTCGGGGATGGTCATAACAATGTCTGGATCTCGTGAAAATTGGAAGGAGACAAAAATCCAAGAAAACATCCGAAAAGAGTACAACAAATCATTACTGTACAAAATTCGTAGGTACATTCAACAGGCAGTATAAATATTGACGATAAAGAGACTATAAAATATATTGGTGAAAAAAAAAAAAAAAACTTTATGACTACAAATTTTAGTGGTGCTAGACCTAGGAGTTTCTTTGAGTTGTCTATATCTTTAAATCTATATGCCTTATCCGGTCGAACTACGCGTACCTGATTCTCATGTTAATGAGATACGTAGGCAACCCTTCTTGGGTTCGGTATAATCTTTTTCCAAAAAAAAAAAAAAATTAAAAAAAAATAGTTTGTGCATATTTTTGAAATTATATCCGGCTGAACTACGCGTACCTGATTCTCATTTCGGTGAGATACGTAGGCAACCCTTCATGGGTTCGGTATAGTCTTCTAAAAAAAAAGATTTTATAAAAATCGTTTGTGCATATTTTCCCAATCATATCTGCACGAACTACGCGTACCTGATTCTCATTTTGGTGAGATACGTAGGCAACCCTTCTCGGGTTCGGTAATCATTTTTTCAAAAAAAAAAAGAAGAAAAAAAAAAAAGAAAAAAAAAAATTAAACTGTTTGTACATACTGTTAGAGTCATGTCTTCAACTCGGTCGGGACCTATATGATTAAGACCATGTAAATATATTCGATATGATCGAAAAGGCTGACTTTGCGCTAAACCATAGATTCTCGCGGTACCTCTTATCTGTACTTTTGTGATGCTTGAAAATTCTCTTGCATTCAATCAAGATAAGAATAAAATTAACCTTATGTTTCATGTGCATGGTGTGGTGAGATTTTGATCAAAGTTCAATTGTGTTACACTGTTGATCTAGAACTTGACCTGAATGTTTTTCGAGGCGAAATCATGAGTAATGTTTGGTTTGAGAAAGGATTGTAGGCCTTTTTGACCCGATTGTGCCTTTCAAAGCCTACCAAATTACATTAATCCCTAGTTTTCCCATTTTGAGCCTGAAACCTTCATTTGGACAACCACATTTTAACCACTACCCTTTTGAGTGCTTACGAGCACTATCCTCTCTTGGCCCAACCTTCTTGAGTGCACAAAGGATGTGTGAATTATAAGAGGAGATTCATGTTTGAAATTTTCAAAAGCAAAGATATTGAGTCTCCCAAAATCAAGGAAGCAAAGACTTCTAGAGAAAAGAGAGAAAGGAAGAAAGAAAGTGGAAGAAATAAAGAAAGTTAAAGAATACCCTTACAGGGTCACTGAAAGGAGGGAAGGAAAATATTAAAAAAAAAAAAAAAAGGGAAAAAATTATTATAATAAAGAAGTGGATAAAGAAAGCTTCAACGAATAAGGACTCAAAAAAGCTCAAAAAATGAGAAATGAAAAAAAAAAAGAAAAAAAAAGTGTTAAAATGAGAATTCAAAAGAAGATGAAAGGTGGGAGAACAATGAAGAGGATCTGACGTCAAAGACGTACCAATTATTAAGAGCACAAATTCTGTGTAACACTCAAGGAGGAATTAAGTCACTTTTATCTCAAATAAATATCCTACCCATCCCTAAGCCTACGTTACAAGCCAATGACAAGCCCTACATGATCTCATTCCAAATGTTCTCACATTAGTGGAGATTTACATAAGGGTCAAGCATATGGTATCACAGTTGTGTGCATTGAACATTCTTGTGAGTGTGAGTGCACTTTGAAAAAATGTCCTATAATCAAATGTTTCAAATATGTGTGAAATAGGACTAGCCTTTGTCGTGAGAGCACTTGAAACATGAGGATTGATACAATTCAAACCTTTGCTTGAAACAAGATGAACGGATCTTGTTAATCCTTTAGTATATTTGAGGTACCATTTGAAGCTATAGGAATTACCTTATTCAAAAAAAAAAAAAAAAAAAAAATTTACATGCAATCTTAACTGTTGGTACCAATCGTGGTGAAAATTTGACTATCTCATCGCATTTTTATTTTTGAAAAAAAAAAGAAAAAAAAGGGTCTTTTGAGTCGTTCATTATAAAAGGTGTTGTTAAGTTAATCTTATACATGTGAGACTTTTTTTTTTTCTTCATTGAATTGTCCATGCCAAAAATGTGATATGTCTTGTCTTTAGGCTTTGAATATAGCAAAGGGTACCATTTGCATATTCCATCATGTTCATATTGTGCATTTTTTACTGATAATCATTCAGATTCTCTGCAGCACTCATCATCCACAAAGGGGAACTACGTTTGACCTGATTCCTGCTCCAACGGGATACGTAGGCGCCACAACGGCTCGGTCATATTCCCAGTAAGATTTTCATTTCTCT
Organism: Solanum chilense; assembly: GCA_032847665.1. NCBI lineage: Eukaryota > Viridiplantae > Streptophyta > Magnoliopsida > Solanales > Solanaceae > Solanum > Solanum chilense. The sequence continues at coordinate 844,426 of CM064969.1, read as the reverse complement.
TCATAATGGAAACTGGGACAGAATTTTTGAGAGGATCTCAAAAATTCATTGAAAGTTGGACTTCTTTAACGAGTCAAAACAGAAGACCAAAATTCTATGGTCTGAACTACGTTTGACCTGATTCCTGCTCCAACGGGATACGTAGGCGCCACAACGGCTCGGTCATATTCCCAGTAAGATTTTCATTTCTCCTCATACTGGAAACTGGGACAGAATTTTTGAGAGGGTCTCAAAAATTCATTTGAAGTTGGACTTCTTTAACAAGTCAAAACAGGAACATTATCGAGCCATCCACCTCGTTACAGTTGGAACATTATCGAGCTATCCACCTCGTTACAGTGGAACATTATCTCCACCTCGTTACAGTGGAACATTATCGAGCCATCCAGG